>JACXGI010000425.1:0-71198 GCA_016801175.1 Esox masquinongy
GGGGGGGGGGGGGGGGGGGTACTTGTCCTCAGTGTAGTAAACCATGGTAAATTAAGTGAAATTACATTTGGCCAGTCCTCGCATACTAAAGAAGCTTTAAGCTTAGGTGTTACAGATAGGGCTCGGTTCATGGTTTTTATCAACGTAATCAATTATTGGTCCACTCAAGTATAATCACACTAACATATCTTACTTTGAGTGAGTGAGATCTGCCATTTTAGTGTGTGCTAATGTCACCTGCCAGTGTGCAGGTGTGTCTGAAGGCTCGTACGCCGGAGTCGGACAGCTCGGTGAGCAGAGAGATGAGAGTATCCATGAGGTAGCTGTCAAAGATCACGCTGTATTGGCACTGGGTTACCAACACCGACACAAACTCACAGAACTCACTACGGAACCGTCGCCAGTATGGACCCGTCATGATGAGAGGATATTCCCCGCTGTCCTACAGAGATGGAGAGGGGGAGAGAAAGAGAGAACAATAAAGAAAGTATTTCTCAAACATCTGCAAATTATCAACCTTACAATACAAGCAGCGCTTTAATGTCTATTAATGGAAAATATTGTATGTGTCAGAAACGGACCATGTCCATGGGCCATGTGACCGTGAGGATCCAGGGGAAGGCCAGGAACTTCTTATACTGCAGCCCTGAACACTGACACACACACAAAATTAGAAAGCAACCGTTTGCAGACAGTTTGAGACAGATAAATCATCATGTTGATGACAGTATAGGCAGTGCCTTAGAACCCTGGGCTAAGCAAATCTGCAAGGAAGTTTTAAACCCTGATGTTGCAATGTCACTGCTAACTGCTAGGCAGTGTCGGCTGCACAATTCAGGGGCCCCCAACTCAGAAACATCTGAAGCAACTTCAAACACGTCCTCCTATCTAGTAGCAATGGCACATTTAGAGGATGCTGAGTTTCTGCTTTCAATCAATGTTAAAAAAAGTGAGTGAATGAACAACTTCTCTATTTTTTTTATTTTTTTGCAGACCATGACAAAAATACAGATGAAAAGAAGCACAAAGAACAGATAAAACACAGACTCAAACCTCGTCCAATTCCTCCACCATCTTGCTCATGACGTCGCCCTTTCTGCTTTGGAACATCTCAGCCGTCACCAAACCTGAGTGGGATGTAGAAGTGAGGTGCTTTGTGATAACCAGTCGTGTGTGTGTGTGTACGTGCATGTGCCTACGGACCAACTTGCCTTTGCAACCAGAGCACTGGATGAAGAAGCTGATGAGATCCAAGAGGGCAGAGTCTCTGTCCACAATGTACGCCTCAATCCAGTCATCAACTACAGCCTGCAAGGAAAACAGTCAAACTCCCACCGTATGTATAGAGCCAGACACTAGACTACGTCAATTAGATCAGCAGATCTTGCTCGTACCTGCATGGCACTCCTGCCCATGGTGACTACCTCGAACAGGGTGACGGCCTCAACATCCCCCCGTTTAGGGTAGCTGTTCTGCGCCCGACCCAGGCTGCCATTGGTCGTCTTGGTGTGTCTGCGCTTGGCATTCTCCGAGCCCTCCCGTGCCCTCCTTTTCCCTCTCTGTAGGATAGCATATAGACATTACCAGAACCACAGGATACTAAACAGCCATATACAACATTGTTGGCTTAGAGTAGGGCCATTGTAGCAATCGTAAATAATAAAGCATGTTTGATATACTTATGCAATTATCATAAGTATTAGTATCCCATTTGTATTTCTATGGTTTCAAAAACACCAGAGTGTTTACTGACAAAAAAAATGACCAGGATTGAGTTTGGAATATGTAAATGACCAGAAGTGATACTGGAGTATGTAAATGACCAGCAGTGACATTGGAATAGGTAAATGACCAGCAGTGACACTGGAATATGCGAATGAACTGCAGTGGAATTGGAATACATAAATGAGCAGCACTCACCACGCTCTTCTCTCTGTTCTCATTCCGGGCTCCGCCCACTGTATGTCGAACAGCTCCAGGTGGGTTTGTGTTCACAGCCGAGTTCTCACTGGGGAAGTTACAGGTGATATTGATAAACAACTACAGCAGAGGGCATTCATGTAATAACAATAATAATAATAATGAAGCCCTTATGACACTTAATTTAGAAACAGACAGTCAGTTCCTTGGCATGATGATTCAGAGCAGTCATGCAGCGCATGCAACTGAACAATTTCTGCATCGAGTGTCATTACCAGAGGAAGCACCAGTGATCTTCTGGCAAGCTGCTATCTGCAAGTGGCTTATAATACTGCCGCGACAAATGCATTAACCTGAGTGCAAGGCTATTTCAGCTTTAGCCAATTGGTTGTTGTGTTATTTGCAAGAGAAACAGAGTAGAGCTGTTGAGTGGAGCAACTGTTATGCACTAGCCACTAGCTTTTCTCAGTCAACTTGAGGGGCAGTTTGCAGAGAGCAGGTAGTCACCAGTCGGCCTGGTGTTATAATTTTCAAAGACAAAGTGCTCTTACTTCTGCACAGAGGACCTGGAGGAGACTGTAGGTTCAGCTATCATCTCTTCACACCATCTTCACACAGGAGATTCAGGATGTGGTGTGTGTTCCAGGGGGGCACTATCAGTGTATGTGTGTCTGGTGATGTTTCAGAATAACGGCTGAAAAAAGTGACAGACTTTTTTTATCATACCTTTTTTTATACAGGGGAATCAAAGTGAGGCTTAGGTCTCTTTTACAGTTGAGCCCTGTATTACAACACTAAAAACATGAAAAATACACAGACAAGTGAACACATCATTAAGGGTAGCAATCACAAATGGCTGTCCCTCATTTATCAGACATTTTAACTGCCTTCTTGGGACCAGGGTTTCTCATCATGAGTGTTGATAAATTCTCAGGATGCATTTGATATGTATAGCTGAAACCATAATCATACTCCACAACGTGTCTAAGAACAGCTCTGAGCCATTGTATATTGGCCATGTGTCACACCCCATTGTGTCTTACAGCTTTCTTTTTTAATCTAGACGTGTTTCAAATGCCTTTGTAGATATACTTTTCTATACTTTATTTAATTGGAAACATACAGTACACATAAATTGCCTGCAGCAACCTTAATACATTTCTATGTGCCAATATTCCCTGTCTCCTATCTTTGAAATGGTCCTATGACACCTATGAATTAAACTTCTGGCCATGAGTTTGGCCTGAGTAAGTGGGCCAGTTGATTTAATCAATTGTTTATACGTGTAGTTTTCTTCACTGTAGCAGCACACCCTTCAGGAAATAAAAAGGGGTTACGCTGAAGGGGTTGGGTCCATCATGTTTTTTCGGGCAGATGCAGTGGACTCCTGAATAGCTTGGTGATTGAATGTGTACACTAGATACAGTGGACTCCGGAATACCTTGCATTTGTATGCGTACACTAAGTGTGCTTTTTTACTGTTTAAGTTGTGTGAACTTAACATACACCTAAGATGACTTTCCACTTGATTGAGCTTAATTTGTAGCAAATATCTGCATCATGCTGATGTATTCTACGGAGCATAAGCATGTGTACCTGTACCTTCGCCTATTATTATTGCGAATTAAACGTAAATCGCCACACGACATAGCACTCAGCCCAGACTTCCTGATAATAAAAAAGAACAAACATGCCCAAATTGTCATTGGCTGTCTAGCTGCTGGTAATCATAAAGCACACAGTGATTGGATGTTTCGAGAAACATTTAGATTTCCCATGGCTTAAGGTGCTGTGACTGCAGGCATTTCCCATCCCCCACGTTTCGTTAGTTCATTCCGACAGAAATCGAATAGCTAGGGTACCGTACTGTATGCCTTTTGACATGTGTAGTAGGTATAGCTATATGTTTATTCCCTCGTTTCTTTGTCAATGTTTTTACAAGAACGTTATCTGATTACAACCTAGATCTCACATGATAGTGCTTAGAAGCTGACAGGAAAGCTTAGTATGTAATACAGAACATGTCAAATATGCTTCGTAATAAAATTCTGAAAATCCATCCAAATAAAATATAATTTTCTTACCAAAGGCGTGTTGAACGCAGCTGTGATCAATGCCATGACCCTGAAGTGATAGTGCCATCCAGTGGAAATACAGCAAAAGAACAAAAAGCAGGAGGAGCTTAAACAATTAAAAAACATAAATAAAGTAGATGTCGAGGTAGGTTATTACCGGGTTTTCACTCACCAGATGAATTATAAACAAAAACGTGTTTGTAATCATAAATTGCCATTTAATTTAGTTACCATTTTATTTCAAGACAGCACACCTCACAAATAGTGTTCCCACAACTTTAAAAACGTCCCTTTACAAGTTATTTTACCTACTTTTTGGGGATATGTTTTATATGCATGGAATGTTTCCAAGACACCGTTCCCTTCATTACAAATTGAACTGACTGAGAACATGGCTGCCATTTTATCAGAATAATTAGTTCCTGACAGGTTTACTGGGAATATTTTCAAGAACATACATTGCGTCCAGTCCCATCCATGTTCCACCAAACCTTGCACAGAGGTTCAGACTGACCATAATTACCCTTAAAAGTGTAGGACTTTCCTTTAGAGAAATTGCAAAGAAAGCCAAGGTCTCGGTGAGTACAGTTTCCTGCACCATCAAAAGGCACTTAGAAACTGGAGGAAAGGTCTGGCAGACCCAAAGTCACAACAGAATCAGAAGACAAGTTTCTGAGAGTCAACAGCTTGCAGTCTTATGGACCAATGAATTGAAATTTGAAATCTTTGGTTCATCACTCAGGGTTTTTGTACACTACTGAGTGGGCAAAAGTATAGTTCCTAAATGTGTGACACCAACTGTCAAACATGGAAGAGGAAGCATCATGGTCTGGGGCTCTTTTGCTGGATCCAGAGATGGCGACTTGCACAGAGTAAGTGGCACTCTGAACCAAAATGTCTTCCACAACATTTTGCAGCACCATGCACTACCCTCTGGTGTATGTCTAGTTGGTCAGCAGTTTATCCTACAGCAAGATAATGACTCAAAATATTCCTCCAGGCTATGTCAGAACTACCACAGAAGAAAAGAACAAGACAGTAGGCTTCAAATCATGGCCAGCACAGTCTCCAGACTTAAACCCCATCAAGGTGATTTTGGATGAACTGATCAGAAAAGTGGAAATAAAGCAACCTACAAGTGCAACACATTGTGGGACCTTCTGCAATAGTGTTGGGAAGTACTTTTTGAACAATATTTGATTTCCATGAATGAAGAAAGAGTTTGTTCGGCAGTTACATTTGCAAAAGGTGGTTACTTTGATGCCTCACAAATGCAGATTACATTTTGTTAAAAAAAAAAGATTCCATTATTTATTTTTGTCTCCAATTGTTTATTTTTCTATGCTTTAATTTCAAAGTACATTATGGTATTAAACTATCTTAATTTCAATAAAAACTGAGAAAATGTAGGTGTTTAAAAAACTTTTGACCAGTAGTGTATCTGTCAACAGTATTGAATTGAAGCTTACATATTTATATGTCCAAATCTATAAAGAAACAGTCAACTAGTTGTACTAATCTGTTGACTAATCTGTTGACGAAAATATCTGTTGTGACTATGTCAAGTTAATAGGGGTGTGAGAAATATTCTGAAGTCTATTATAGGACTGTGTAGAGGGACCGTAAACTAGCTGTACTGCACTGACAGGTGGGTCGTGAAAAAAACCGCTAGTTTTTTGCTGCTCCCCATGGCTCAGTATCTAGCCTGCTCAGTGCATCCACGTGAGAGCTAACAAACTCACTGACTATTTATACACAGACACTAATTGCAATTTAAAAAGCCACAGGTGTGGGAAATTCACCCTTAATTGCCATTTTCACCTGTGTGTGTCTGTAACAAAGTCAAACATTCAAGGTTATGTAAACTTTTGATCAGGGCCATTTGGGTGATTTCTGTTATCATTATGATTTAAAAAGGAGCCAAACAACTATGTGATAATAAATGGCTTCATATGATCACTATCCTTAAATGAAAGACAGTTGTTTTGCATGATCAGACTTATTTTCAAAATCAATGCCAAAATGTCACAATTTCTGCCAGGGTATGCAAACTTATGAGCACAACTGTACCTATACGTGCACTATGGTCACAAGAAGCAGGCCTCCTTACTGTACCTAGAATTTTAAAAGAAGGAGCTGGATGGCTTTCTACCATAGAGCTCATTTATTTTGGAATGATCTACCAATCCATGCAAGACGCATTGACTTAGTCTCAACTGTAAGTATTTACTGAATACTCATCTCATCAGTAGGCTCTATGATTAAGTGTAATGTAGAGTTAATATGTTCCACTGGGTGGACTGTCCTCTTGCCCAAACCCGGGTGAGGACCCCCTCGTCTCAGTGTCTAGTTCCTATGCTTCAATAGTTTGTGTCAGGGGACAAATGTCAGTCTGAATTCTATGCTGAGGTATCATTTTTGATCTAAGGAATGCTCCATCTAATTTATCTGGTATCTGAGTCCTTGGACAAGGCTTTAGGACTACCTGGCCTGACAACGCTTAGCTGACCCTTCTCATATTCCCCGTCCCTGTCCTTAAGTGATGGGTTGGTCAGCTGACCGGGATTCTGTCTAAAGTCTCTGGATGCAGCCTACCTGTATTTATTGACTCGCTGGCCATCTCAACATGATGTGGCCCAAAAAGGAAATGTAGTTTTATAATCTCACCTGGCACAGCTAGAAGAGGACTGGCCACCCCTGAGAGTCCAGCTGCTCTCACGGTATGTTTTCACCCTACTAAGGGGTTTTTCGTGGCCATTTGATTGATTGATTGATATTTGCTAAATAATATGTATACATTGTTCCTGTGTTGCAGTTGGTAGAACAAGGTGCTTCCAACACCAGGGTTGGGTTGGGGTTTTGATTTCCAAGGAGGGCCAGTTCAAAAACATATTTTAAAATGTATGCACTCTCCACTGTAATAAGAGTGGCTGTGAAATGACTAATTTTATTAACTCGTGGACAGAATCTGCATGTAATCTGCATCATTACAAATTACAGACCACATTACAAATAATTAAAAACACCATCTGCCCTCACGAATGTACTTACATACAATCATTATGATAACAAATAACTGTAGCAACACTATGCCGCTCAGCTCTACACGCCAGAAGGTTAGTATTAGCCAATCCTCATGGATGAGCTCACTGTTTTGCCAGTCTCATTACTCTATGATCAGAGGAGGGCGGAACTTACCTTTTACTTCAATGGGTGCGAGGCATAGCAGCAACCGCTAATTACCCATTTAAACCATTTCTCTCCTCATTTTTGTAATATCCAATTTGGATATAAATTGGATATTACCAAGGCTTGAGATATTCACTGTTGAGAAATGTGTCTTTCAATGCACATCAAGTGCCGTTCTTGTTCTTATTATGCTGCTTGCTCGACGGGAATAGACTGCACTCTCTGGACTTCTACCTTGAGTCGGGGTACCAGACTTCTCACCTGGTACAAAGAATACAAAATAGACATGGTGTGGACAAAATGACAGAAACACCAAACAATGTATTAGCATGAATCCGTTAATAAGCAGTACGGCCACCCTTTGTATTCAGAACAGCTTTTTATTGTGTGTCAGTCTTGGATACAAGCAGTTTTCGAATGGCAACCCTGCCATATCTTCCATTTGTGCGACTGTGCACTTTTGTGGGCATTGAGCAACTATGTTGTTATCCGTTGGACAGCTTCTACTTGTGACCACTGTTCCTCTTTGCCTTATTCAATATGTCTGTTTGGCATTGACTTTGTTTTCAGACTGTTCACTACTGACATATAATAATAATTGTACAGTTTTTGTGACCGATGCAACTGCAATTCAGGCACCGACTATTTGATGTCTTTGCAACTCTGTTATTTGCCTCATGTTGCACAAATATCAAAGTACTTTTATAGCTGACACATATGCACTGCTTACTGCCAATCAACCAGACAATATTACAAACAGAAAAATACTTTAATAGTTTTTAAACACATGTATGTACACAAGTTCATAGATGCTACTAACACTTAAAAAGGCAGGAGTGATGATTCATTAATTATTAGTAAACTATTTATTAATGCCTTATAGCTATAACAAAGTGCTTCCAACGAAGGGAGTGCACTTTTAATAATTCACAAATCGGGCAGATTCATTATGGTGGTCATTGTTCTTTACCAGGTTAGTTAGACGGAGAACACTTTTTTTGACATAATAAGGAACTGGTTGCAATTCATGTAATTCATACCCGGAGGAAATTAGGGGAGAATCATGCCTCTTAAAATGACATTTGGAAAATTTGTCAAGATTCTTGATGTCAATGAAATGTCATGTGATATAGAAAAGAAGACAAGATAATTGTCAGGAAGTTCATTTTCTCTCCGCTCATATCTTATTTTGGAGGGATAGTATCTTCTAAGAAATAGGCTAATATGTTCACATTAATATTTATTTTGTTTTACAGTGATATGTGTGGTTGTAATTAAAAGTCTTGTCTGGCTACCGTGATCATGTATGTTTTGGATAGCCATAACTGCGAAAAAATATTGGGGAGCCCATTTCTAGATTATAAATATGCACACCTGTGATAACCAAAAACGCTGTGTGTATTGACCAAGGATCTAATATAATGTTAATATTAAACAGTGAATTGCCGGAATCAGTGTGGGAAATGGAGCCTACTGAACTCCAAACCTGATATGCACGTTTCAAGTAACTGTAACATTAGAATTTCATCAGGCCTAAATTAATAATTGTACCAAACGAGCTTGGTCTGACCTAAACTTGGTCATTTTGATGACTGTGTTAATAATTTAGTTATTAAATGATTAATTTAATAAATATGAATGGATTCAAGACATAGTTGTTTTTGTAAAAAGAAAACAGAATGCATTGATGTGCAAATAATTTAACCCTGTATTCCATAGAAAATAGTATAAATACACCATATCAAATGTTGAAACTGAGAAATGTTATTGTTTTTGGAAAAATACATGCCCATTTTGAATTTGATGCCAGCAACACGTTTAAAGAAGTTGGCACATGGGCATGTTAACCACTGTGATGCATCACATCTTCTTTTAACAATACTCAGTAAGCATTTGTGAACTGAGGAGACCAATTGCTGCAGTTTTGAAAGTGAAATGTTTTCCCATTCTTGCTTGATGTAGGATTACAGCTGCTCAACAATTCAGGGTCTCCTTCGTCGTATTTTTTATTTCATAATGTGCCAAATGTTTTCAGTGGGTGACAGGTCTGGACTGCAGGCAGGCCAGTTTAGCACCAAGACTATTTTACTATGGAGGCATGCTGTTATAATACGTGCAGAATCTGGTTTGGCATTGTCATGCTGAAATAAGCAAGGCCTTCCCTGAAAAAGATGTCTGGATGGCCACATATGTTGCTCCAAAACCTGTATATATTGTTCAGCATTAATGGTGCCTCCACAGATGTACAAGTCACCCAAGCCATGTGCACTAATGCACCCCCATACCATCAAGGATGCTGGCTTTTGAACTTTTGAACAAGCCGGATGGGGTCCCTCTCCTCTTTGGCCTGTAGGATGTGGTGTCCATGATTCCCAAAAATAATTTTAAATTTTGATTCGTCAGACCACAGGACAGTTTTCCACTTCGCCTCAATCCTTCTTAAATGAGCTTGGGCCCAGAGAATGCGGCGGCACTTCAGGATCTTGTTTATATATGGTTTCTTCTTTGCATGGTAAAGTTTTAACTTTCATTTGTGGATGCAGCGATGTATTGTGTTCACAGACAATGGTTTTCAGAAGTGTTCCTGAGCCCATGCGGTGATGTCCGCTATAGAATCGTGTCTGTTTTTATTGCAGTGCCTCCTGAGGGCCCGAAAATCACGGCCATCCCTTGCGCACAGAGATTTCTCCGGATTCTATGAATCTTTTAAGAACATGTACTGCAGATGAGGAGATCCCAAAACTCTTTGCAATTTTACGTTGAGAAACGTTAGTTAAATTGTTGCACTATTTGCGTGCACAGTCTTTCACAGAGTGGTGATCCCCTCCCCATCTTTATTTCTGAAAGACTAATCCTCTCTGGCATGCCCTTTTTATTCCCAATCATGTTACTGACCTGTAGCCAGTTAACCTAAATAGTTTTGAGATGTTCCACCAGGATTTTTTTTGGCATTAGACAACTTCTCCAGTCTTTTGTTGCCCCTGTGCCGGATTTTTTGAAATGTGTTGCTGCCATCAAATTCAAAGTGGGCATATATTTTTCAGGAAACAATAACATTTCTCAGTTTCAACATTTGATATGTTGTCTTTGTACTATTTTCTATTGACTAAAGGATTTAAATGATTTGCAAATCATGGGATTCGGTTTTTCTTTACATTTTACACATCGACCCAACTTTTTTGGAAATGGGGTTGTAAATCTTAGATTATCTGCTTTTCAGTGTCAAATTTGATTCTTAATAATGAAGCACAATAAGTATTTCACTGGTGAGTTAACTTTTTAACATAGGTGTACTACTCAACTATGAAGAAGTCTTATCTTGTATAAAAACCTTTCTATTTCTTCTATAGAGAATATTTATGGTCTTTGCTGCTATCCCACCTGGAACCCTCGTGTTGATTAAAGGTGTTCCTTGTCCTCTACATCCAGAGTTACACTGTCTAACGGGCCGTGTCCACTAGGCATTTTAAAGCGGAAATTCAACTACCGAAATTTCAGTAGCTGGAGTCATGGATTGTCCATGGAGTCATGTGACTGTGTGCATGGGGTAGTATGGGATACCTGGAAGTGCGAAGCTGTCATTAGAGGTGCAGGAAAATAGAGCTCCCCTCTGTAATATGAAAATTTGACACAAATTTCACTAGCCAGCAGTAGGCGATAGCCAATCAGAAAAGGTTTGTCTTCCTCCTGTCCGCAGTATCCCTGTGAATGGTTCCCACCATACACTCTTTCCTTCAGCCAACATGGGGGGGAGAAATTGCGGTGTCTGGATTTCCAGAGCTGTATAATGTTCAAACATAATGAAAGTGATATGGGTAAACGTGTCCGAGGTTATCGGTGTACCTGGTGGGTTTTATTTAAGACGACCCATGCACATTTATCTAATACGTCAATTAAATTGTTTACTTTTCATGAATCTAACTATACCATATCCTTACTTGTTCTTAAATATCAGGATTACTACAGCTAGATAGTCAATGTAAACGTCCTTTGTTGATTACAAAACAACAGACTTTAAAAAAAAAAAACATACACGCCAAATGGGGGGGCAGATTCTGTCTCGGGGGGCAATGCCCGGCTTTGTGGAATGTGCAGTATCAAAGTCATTTTGTTAACTCACTTAAATATTGCTATCAAGACTGAATTATTTTCAATGGTATAGATAGCGTGATAGAATGATTTTGACACCTAAATATGGAATTCATCTTAATTGGGGGTAAAATAACCCCTGGGGGGCATTTTACCCCATAGGCAAGGGTGTTTTGGTTGTTCAAATGCAAAACAAACATGCTGCCGAAAATCCCCAACACTCTGTCTGCAAACTTCAACAGTCCCTTACAAAATAAATAACACTCTTGTTTCTAACTTTTGAAATGGAGAAGCACAATCTGCCCTCTTTACTTACTGAGTCTAAATATAACAACCCAAAAACATACATTCTTATGAAATGTCAATTGACCCAATAGAGGGTATTGCTTCGTGTCATTTTGACTGTCATGTGTGCTTAACAGAGCACATTTTTTTACATGTTAAGTTGAACAGACCCTGACCTGTTCTCTTCTGCCTGGCCATTGGACACATACTGTGCAGAGTAGAGGCTCTCTCTGTGGGGCTCTAACATCGTTGTGTCCACACTGCTTAGCGTTCTCAGCCTTAGCATCTGCCTCAGCTTCTGACGGAACTCCTTGGAGGCAAAGTAGTAGATGAAGGGATCGAGGCAGCTGTTGAGACAACTGAGGGAAAGAGTCAACTTGTAGGCCATGTAGAGGGAGTCCCCATAGAAGAGCCTCCGGATGGTGTGAGCCAGGAGAAAGATGTTGTTAGGAGTGAAGCAGAGCATGTAGACCACTAGGACGGTGACAGCGAGGCGTATTGCCTTCTCCTTCTGGTTGGTCTTGGATACTCGGGTCAGCTTGCGTATGATGCCGACATAGCAGAACACAGTGATGCAGAATGGTATGAGGAAGAGGATGACAAATATCGTGAAGAGGAAGGCAGCCCAGGCTGCCAAGGACGGCAGCAAGTTCTTCTTCAGAACATCAAAGCAGGTGATAATCCCGAGTTCCGGAACAGAGAACGTCAGGTCGTTTGACATAAGTGGATAGAGGACCAATAGGACGACTATCCACATGATCAGGCAGACGATCACAGCAATCGACTTCCGTTCCCTCCTGTCACGGAAGAGCATGGGCCTACAGATGCCCAGGTACCGGTCTGCACTAATGGCAGTCATAGTTAGAATTGAGCAGTACATGTTGGCATAGAACATGACGGTTAGAAGCCTGTGGAAGATAAGAAAAAAAGGATCACTATTAATTTTTACAATTGAAGACATTCAATGGACACTGTTGTCCAGTGTAACTTACAGCAATGAATGAACTCATGTTCATACATTTCTTGGGCACTCTGACCCCCTATGGCGATCAAACATACAACCCTGGGGTTGTAATCGCCATCCATTACCAACTGTGTGATCAAGGGGTTGACTTTATTTTATAAGACTGATGGATCTAAATACCTGCACATTCCCGGACCAAGGATCCAATTATACCCATTCATTTGGTAAATTATCTGATATGGCAAGACGAGCCCCAAGGCCAAGTCAGTTAGGGTCAGGTTGATCATGAAGATGATGGAGGGAGTTTTGGGTGTGGTACGAAAAAGGAGGAGCCACATGGAGAGGCCATTTCCGGTCATGTTGATTACTGTGACCACCATGTAAATGATGGAGATCGTTGTGCTAGCCTTTTTGTTCAGGAACATGGACAGGGTGGCGTTGTCCAGTTTGGTGCCGTTACTCATGGTGAGAAGAACTTCATACAGACCTATGATCAGCAAGACATCATAAGATTAATGTAAAGGTGCAGCATGGTTCTGTCTGTGACATAATGTGTTGGCTAGCATCACATGAAATCTGGATTTTTAAAGCAAGACTTGTCTGCTGCCAACTGAAAACAATGAAAGAAGCTCAGTGACAGGATGTAATGTCACCCATGGACAATACATGTACTTCAAATTGAACAGATTGTGGTGATATACCTTTTTAACCTTTCTACTGGTAAAATACTAAAGACAGTGTATATTGTCAAAGAAAATGTAATTCACATTTCAACCTGTTAGCCCAAGGAAGTCCTCTACATTGGACAAGCAGAGAATTTTGACAGTAACAGAGAAAAAAAGACAGGTCAGTAACACTCTCCAGGAAGTAAGCATGGATGTGTCTGCTAATAGTAACACTTTAGCAGCAAAACTACAGATGCTACACTGCAGGGTACAAACCACTAACATACATTAAAAACAGGATGTCAAGGTTACAGTTTGATAAAAAGTACTTCAATATTCTGCAGAGTCCTGGAAAAAAAGTATTTTGGACAGATGAAACAGAGATTAACATGTTCCAGAAGAACAAAAAGAGGAAAGTACATAATTTGAACGTACAACCCCGTTTCAATACAGTAATAAACATGCCCTGGTCCCATCTTTTTTTAAATGTGTTGCTGGCATCCAATTTAAAACGGGCATATATTTTTCCATTAACATTTCTCTGGTTCAACATTTGATATGTTGTCTTGTATTATTTTCTGTTAAATAAAAGGATTGAATGATTAGCATATCATTGCATTCTGTTTTTATTTGCATTTTACGCAGTGTCCAACTTTTTTGGAAATGGGGTTATAATTTGAACATTATATTAATCTGTCAGAATACTTTTGGTTCCCTGTAATAGAATAATGTATAAAAATACTCTCCCAGTTTACACAGATGAAAGAAATGAACCTAACCAGGACATTGTTACCTAACCATTGCCTTTGCCTTGTGAAACATTGAAGTTTCTGTTTTATCTTTAGAGAGTGGGGGGAGAAGGTTTACACTTAGACACGTTTAGTGGGTAAGGGACCAGTGGAATCAATAGGCTCAGAGAATTTGGTTCAAGGTGAGTGGTAGATTATAGGTTTCACTAGCTTACTTTTTCAAACAAAAGTGTACAAAAAAGTTTTTTGGGGTTGTATATTCTATCTGGTTTCTAACCTAAGCCTACGGTATTCTAATGAATGATTGTTTTTGAAACACTGAATGTTTTTCACAACCAAAAGTGTTGAGATTTATATGCAGTGTTGAAGATCCAGATTAGTTACTGAGAAGTACTTTTCTCTGGTTTTGGTTAGTAAAAACAGAGTAAGCCTACACTTATGTTCCTCATAGATAGATAATAGTGTTTTGTTATCTACTCAGATAATATCTTTACATATTATAAACTTTATTAGGATATTAGCTGCTGAAAACATTTACATTTAGATGACAAATCTGGTATAAAACATAGCTAAATTCTGCATCTTGCACTGTGAAAATCCATCGCTGATTGCACTAATAATCTCATGCTACATTTGCACCTGTAAAACAGTATTTCAGTTTGTGCCCGAGATCCCGTTGTGCAGGTGCATCTGTGAACATCTGGGGTTTCTGCCTACTTTGAACAAATGCATGTTATGTAACAATGTTCTGAACTACTAGTGTTGTGTATGACCAATAAGCTACAGATATTACTTGGTTTTTTATATACAATGATGGGAAAACCAATCCTGCTCTCTCCATTTCTTTTGGCTTACTGTTTGTGGTCTTGATGGGGGGTTTAAAAGGTCTACATTTTACATATGACATATCCAATGAAAGTTGAATTGATGTGTAGATTATTTCTGTATCTTGCAATGTGAAAATCCATCGCAGATTGCGCCTGTAATACTGTATGTCTGTTTGTGCTTTCATTGTTCAATCTTTGGTTTCATTCAATATTTCTTACCAATGGCCTAACAGACACATTACGATAAGACTTGTGCAGAGTGAGTTTTATGCAGGGCCAAATAGCCCTTTTTGGTATTGACAGTATGTTATTGAAGTAGAAAGAAATTGTTTATAAACATACATAATCCATCAGCTAAAAGGCAACCCAAGGAAAGAGATAATTAGGATCAGGTGTTTTTTTTCCATAAACAATCAGGTCTATTTAGGACAGCTCTGTCCAATATAAATCTGACTGATTTACCATCAGATTGAAGTTGTTATAAAGCCACATCATACCACAGTTAAAATAAATTCCAACATCTCCAGAAAACAGCAGTTGATACATATTAGTCAGTAAGGGCTTTAAAGCTATTTCTAAGGATCTGGGGCTCCACTGAATCACAGTCAGAGCCATATTGTTGAATGGAGAAAGTTTGGAACTCTTCCCTCTTCCCAAGAATGGCCACACAGCCATAATCTCTCCAAAAGCAAGATGTAATATCATCCAGGAAATCACAAATAACCCAAAAACTAAACCAGAAATCTTTCTTAAACCCTAAAACAACAACCAGGTTGAATCTTTTGGCATAATCGGCTCTGTGATGTCTGACGAAATCCAAACACTGCATTCCACATTCAGAACCTCATTCCAACTGTCAAGCATGTTGGTGTCAGTGTCATGGTTTGGGGATGCTTTAAGGAATTTATTGGGACTTGGACAATTTAGCATCATCCAAAATGCACATGTAGGTTGATGTAGAATGATTGAGGAACAAGACATAGAGCTTACATAGGCAGTGCTAACTGTTAAAGACAAACAGGTTTTGCCCCAAGAGAGGCAGATAAAAAAATAAATGTTTAATCATGTCTTACAATAATAAGACTGAATTTTAATATAGAGTAGAAATTCCATTCTATTAATTTTGATTAATTCTTCCCACTTGCCACTGTTTGACAATCAATCTGATGTTGAACCATAAATGCTATAATTTCTTTGTCAATTGTGGGTTTTATTAATATGAACATTTGTTTGAAAATGTTAATAAAATATATGCAAAGCCATGACCCTGCGTGTACATAGTGCTAAGTGGTGGAATATAGGAACTGCTGGTCAAACATTGAAAAGTAATGTTTTTTCAGTGAGTGAAGATTTTGGTGTAAGAAATGTATTTTAGAGAGGAAAAAAATAGAATAAATGTAATTCCAGTGAACAACCACCAATACTAGCATGAGAACAAAACAGCCTTCCACTCACCTAATTTGCTGGAGATATGTGATATGTAAGCTGCTGAGTGTGTTGGCAAAGCGGTAGGTAGAATGCATGATCATTCTGCGGAACCACAATGACAGCATTTTTACCTTCAGGTAGGCTATGAGGGAGCTGTTGAGGATGGGATTCCTACTGGGGATTGTTGAATATGGTAATTTGAAGAACAGCAATTCTAAAGAAATGTTAATTTCTCAATGCTAAAGGCTCTAGTCCAAATGTCATCTCATTAGCAAAGTTAACATTTTTAGTGGTCAAGGAAGCAACAATGGACCAAACCAAGTAAATGTTGCTCTGTGGCACTTAAACCCCTGTCAATCTGAGAATTTAAAATGTTGTACAGAAGTACAAATGTAGGATTTTTTTCTATTCGAAATTGATCAATTGCTGATCAATTGCGGCCTCCTAAACATGCACCTATGAATGACTGTCATGATTGACATAGTAAACGAAAAACTGCTGATGTACAACCACATTTCTAAGGCTTTGTAAAACCCTAATATGCCTTTGAGTCCCCTAATATGCCAACATAAGAATGGTTGTGGTGACAATAGTTTAACACAATGGTGAACTTCCTTTAACTAGAACACTATCATTTACTCGCACATGGTGAAAGGATAAATAACCACAAACCAACTTTGACTGTTTCAGAGGCTTATTGAACTACAAATCAGGCATGTTTCCTCTGCTGGCACCTGTTATGAACACATTTCCAAAATTGTATGAAATATTTATGAAATTCCATGTGTACGAAATTTCAACAGTGTTGAACATTGTCTAATGCACAATGAATCCCCCTCCACATGCAGGTGTAGTAGCACTCTAGCCCCTTATTGTGCTATATTCAAACAAACTACGATAGCACATTTTAAGCTAGATCTATATCAATATCAGATTTTGGACATTAGCAATTCTGTGTGAATTATAAATCAACCTGACAGAGTAATACATACCACTGATGATGTACAGACTTGAACCAGAGAGGGTCGGTTGGAGAATGGATACGTTGATATTGTAACATAGCAGGTCATGCTACTGTAAAAAGAGGAAGTGAGTCATGTTTTTGTGAATGCCACCACATATGATTATTTATATAAATCACAATATCTGCAGTTTGAGAACTCCTTTCCTTTTATTAGTTGTTTGAGAACACATTATAATGACAGTAAACAACCCCAAAAAATAACTGGGGACAATATTGCACATTTGAAGTACAGCGTTTGAATAAAAAATAAAAACATTTAAACAAAAAAAACAAATACAAAAATTGTATTTTTATTATTATGCTGTTTTAGGTGTTTGGTTGGGTTAAGGTGACTAAAACGGTCACAGCATACCTACCGTGATTTTGAGCAGTCTTGTGTCACAACAAATCACACAGATCTCTAGCAATGTGAACCAAAATAATGAACAACTGCTGATGGGAAGGAAGTACACTAAGTGGTAACAGGATCAATAACAGAAAGGTTTCTAGACTGAATACCAGATCTGGCAAGGTAATAACAATTTTTTTTCTTTTCTTAAACTTGACAGTTAACTATAATTGCTCCTTTCAGTTGCAACAGCATCCGCTAAATGAGTAAAATATAGTATTTTACTCATTTATTGGTATTCAGCATTTACTCAACTGATTCATGTCTTTTGACAGTTCAGCTGTAAAGAAACACATCTGAGCCCTTCAGGGCTGAAAAGAACTGAAACGGAGGAATGGTTCACTGAAACACTGAGATGGGAAGATACCCGGCATGTGCACACTGGAACTCACATGAACACATCCACGTGCGTTCAGCCATGTTGGTTCTCCTTTCACCACATCCGTACACACCCACTGTCTGTGACTGATTTTATTAAGCAACACCCCACCAACTAACAACAGATCCATTGTCACATTCATCGTCAACACAGACATAATGTTAGACTAACTAGAATCACAACAGTTCTACAAAGTAACCCGTGTTTTTTCACTGTTTTGCTGAGGAACAAAAACAGAGTTATTTAGAAATCTGAAAAGAGCACATCCCGTGGTGAAGGTTGTCGTTTGCAATGTCATGTTTTTCAGCAATTTGTGCCAATTTAAAAAAAGAAAAACAGAAATATCTCATGAACATAATGATTTTGACTATTTTTTCAGCATTGTAGAAGCACATGTGGCAGCAATTACAAATTTGAGTCTTCTTGGGTATACCACTAACAGTTTTGCACACCTAGATTTGGGCAGTTTCTCAAAATGTTCCATCCAGATCCATTTAAGAGCTGTCAGATTGGATGGGTAACTAAAGGGTCCTAAACCACTCCAGTGTTGGCAATTGGCTAATATGAATCTTTGGCCCAGTCCAAGGTTCTGTGAGCTCTGGATTCTTCAAGGATCTCTGTATTTTGCTTAATTCATAATTTTTTCAATAATGACCAGTCTCCCAGTCTCTGCCACTGAGAAGCGTCCCCATAGCATGATGCTTTCACCATCTTGCTTCATTGTAGTGATGGTATTAGCCAGGTGATAAGAGGTACCTTGTTTTTTGCGAGATGTAGGGCTTGGCAGTCAGGTCTAATAGTTAGATTTTATCCTTAACAGAGAAGTCAGGCTCCAGGATAATAGCCTAGGCAGACAGAGGCCCATCTACTTGATTGATGTAGTGTTGCCAAAATGGCAGGTTCCGCAGGTTCTCCCACCCTCGCGGAAAAACTCTGAAGCTGTGATAGAATGGCCATTGGGTTCTTGGTCACCTCCCTGAACAAGGCCCGTCTTGCCAGGTTACTTAGTTTGTCTGGACTGGCAGGTTCTTGGGAAAAGTCTCTAGGAAGCCTCTAGGAAGATTTTTGCTATAACAGGTACTGTGATGTGGGACCTTATAGTGGTTCCCAAAAGTATTCACCCCTTTGGACTTTACCGAATCTTCAAAATGGATATGATCAGGTTTTTTTGCAGCGGCTCAGTGGCTTGTAATTGGAAGGTTTTTGGTTTGAATCCCGACTGGGCCAATTGTCGTTGTGTCCCTGGGCAAGGCACTTTACCCTATGTTGCTCTGGAGAAAAATGTCCCTGTACTTACTTCTAAAGGATTTACATGTAAAAAAAAAAGTCCATAATATCGAAGTGAAAATAAAATATGATAATTGATTTTCTTTTCTGATATAAAACAGAAAGTAATTAATTGCGTAAGCACTTACCCCCTTTGCTATGACAACCCTAAATGAGCTGTAAATCTGACTAGAACAGGCTGTTCTAGACAGATTTAGTTCTAGACAAACTGAGCACCTGGGTGAGAGAGGCATTAGTCAGTGAGGTCCCCATCAGGCCTATGGCAATTTGAAAGCTGTTACAGTCTTCTGTGGCTGAGCAGGTAGACACTGTTCACACTTTTATCAAACTTTCCCCTGCAACTTGACACAGCTTGAGCAATTTTGCAAAGAACAGTGGGCAAAAAACTTGTAGACAGTTATCTAAATATACAAAGGGTGGTAAATGCTATCCACCAAATCTGATGAATCCACAAAATCTGTTCTATTTGTAATTAAAAATTAGAAACCTCTGTAGATTATATTTCAATTTCAATTTGACTTTATAGACTTTTTTATGTTGATTAGTGGCAAAAACTCCTAATTAAATCAATTTTGATTTCATGTAAGACAGTAAAATATGAAAAAGCCCAAAGGTTGAGTACTTTCAAGAGCCACTGTATACAGACCGGTGTGTACCTTTTAAAATCATGTCCAATCAATTGAATTTGCCAAAGATGGACTCGTTTATCCAGCGTGGACTCCAATCTCCAAGTACTAAATACATCTCTAAAATGATATAAGGACGCAGGATGCATTATATCGAGCTCAATATGTCTCGTGGCAAATGGTTTGAATGCTTACAGTTGTGCTCAAACGTTTGCATACCTTGGGAGAATTAATAATATATGTACCATTTGTAAAGAAAACATGAGTGAGCTGACAAAACACGTCTTTTATTTCTTATGGGATTCATATTCAACTGTAGGTCATAACAGAATGGCATAATCATAAAAGAAAACATGGCAACAAAGAAAAAATATGAACTGACCCCTGTTCAAAAGTCTGCATATCCTTAGTCCTTAATACTGTGTATTGCCCTCTTTAGCATTAATGACAGCGTGCGGTCTTTTGTAATAGTTGTCTATGAGACCCCAAATTCTTGCAGGTGGTATAGCTGCCCATTTGTCTTGGCAAAATGCCTCCAGGTCATGCAAAGTCTTTGGTCGTCTTGCATGAACCGCACTTTTGAGACCTCCCCACAGTGGCTCGATGATTTTAAGGTCAGGAGTCTGTGATGGCCACTCAGCACATTTTTGTGCTGTAACCACTGGAGGGTCAACTTGGCCTTGTGGTTAGGGTCATTGTCGTGCTGGAAAGTCCAAGAGCATCCCATGCGCAGCTTTCGTGCAGAAGAATGTAAATTGTCTGCCAGTATTTTCTGATAACATGCTGCATTCATCTTGCCATCAATTTTCACAAGATTCCCCGTGCCTTTAGAGCTCACACACCCCCAAAACATCAGTGAGCCACCACCATGCTTCACAGTGGGGATGGTATTCTGTTCACTATAGGCCTTGTTGACCCCTCTCCAAACATAGCACTTATGGTTGTGACCATAAAGCTCTATTTTGGTCTCGTCACAACAAATTACAGTGTGCCAGAAGCTGTGAGGCGTGTCAAGGTGTTGTCGGGCATATTGTAACTAGGCTTTTTTTGGCACTGGCGCAGTAAAGGCTTCTTTCTGGCAACTCGACCATGCAGTTCATTTTTGTTCAAGTATAGTCGTATTGTGCGCCTTGAAACAACCACACCGTCTTTTTCCAGAGCAGCCTGTTTTCTCCTGAGGTTACCTGTGCGTTTTTCTTTGTATCCCGAACAATTCTTCTGGCAGTTTTGGCTGAAATTTTTCTTGGTCTACCTGACCTTGGCTTGGTATCAAGAGATCCCTGAATTTTCCACTTCTTAATAAGTGATTGAACAGTACTGACTGGCATTTGCAAGGCTTTGGATATCTTTTTATATCCTTTTCCATCTTTATAAAGTTCCATTACCTTGTTACGCAGGTCTTTTGACAGTTTTTTTCTGCTCCCCATGGCTCAGTATCTAGCATGCTCAGTGCATCCACATGAGAGCTAACAAACTCATTGACTATTTATACACAGACACTAATTGCAATTTAAAAAGCCACAGGTGTGGGAACTTAACCTTTAATTGCCATTTTCACCTGTGTGTATCACTTTGTGTATCTGTAACAAGGCTAAACATTCAAGGGTATGTACATTTGATCAGGGCGATTTGGGAGAGTTCTGTTGGCTCCTTTTTAAATCATTATGATTTAAAAAGGAGCCAAACAACTATGTGATAACAAATGGCTTCATATGATCACTATCCTTAAATAAAAGACAGTTTTTTTGCATGATCAGTCATATTTTCAAAATCATTACCAAAATTTCACAATTTCTGCCAGGGTATACAAACGTATGAGCACAACTGTATGTACATAAGATATTTCCATTTTGCATTTTGCATTTCACAAGTTTAAAAACTTGTGTTTCTCTTTCTCATTATGTGTTATTATATGATAATATACAGTATCTCACAAAAGTGAGTACACCCCTCACATTTTTGTAAATATTTGATTATATCTTTTCATGTGACAACACTGAAGAAATTACACTTTGCTACAATGTAAAGTAGTGAGTGTACAGCTTGTATAACAGTGTAAATTTGCTGTCCCCTCAACATAACACAACACACAGCCATTAATGTCTAAACCGCTGGCAACAAAAGTGAGTACACCCCTAAGTGAAAATGTCCAAATTGGGCCCAATTAGCCATTTTCCCTCCCCGGTGTCATGTGACTTGTTAGTGTTACATGGTCTCAGGTGTGAATGGGGAGCAGGTGTGTTAAATTTGGTGACATCGCTCCCACACTCCATCATACTGGTCACTGGAAGTTCAACATGTACACTCACTACTTTACATTGTAGCAAAGTGTAAATTCTTCAGTGTTGTCACATGAAAAGATATAATCAAATATTTGTAAAAATGTGAGGGGTGTACTCATTTTTGTGAGATACTGTACACACTACTGTTCAAAGGTTTGGAGTCACTTAGAAATGTCCTTGTTTTCCATGAAAACATACATTAAATGATTTTGAATAGGAAATATAGCCAAATTAATAGGAAATAGTAATTGACAAGGTTAGAAATTATGATTTATAATTCAAATAATAATTGTGTCCTTCAAACTTTGCTTTCATCAAAGAACCATGCATTTGCAGCAATTACAGTCTTGCAGACCTTTGGCATTCTAGTTGTCAATGTGTTGAGGTAATCTGATGAGATTTCACCCAATGCTTCCTGGCTTGATAGGCACTTCTTACGTACCATACAGTCAAGCTACTTCCACAACAGCTTAACTGAGTTGAGATCCGGTGACTTTGCTGGCCACTCTGTTATAGACAGAATACCAGCTGACTGCTTCTTCCCTAAATAGTTCTGGTATAATTTGGAGCTGTGCTTTGGGTCATTCTCCTGTTGTAGGAGGAAATTGGCTATAATCAAGCGCCGTCCACATGATATGGCATGACGTTTGAAAATGGAGTGATAGCCTTCCTTCTTGAAGATCCCTTTTACCCTGTACAAATCTCCCACTTCACCACCCCCAAAGCACCTCCAGACCATCACATTGCCTAAACCATGCTTGACAGATGGCGTCAAGCACTCCTCCAGCATCTTACCAGATGCTCAAGATACTCAACTGGTCTAAATAAGGCCGGTTTTATTGCTTCTTTGATCAGCACAGCAGTTTTCAGCTGTGCTAACATAATTGCAAAAGGCTTTTCTAATGATCAGTTAGCCTTTTCAAATGATAAACTTTAGCAAACACAACGTGCCATTGGAACACAGGTTGCTGAAAATGGGCCTCTGTTGCTGAAAATGATGGTTGCTGAAAATTGGCCTCTGTACGCCTATGTAGATATTCCATAAAAAAAATCAGTTGTTTCCAGCTACAATAGTCATTTACAACATTAACAATATCAACACTATATTTCTGATCAATTTGATGTTATTTCAATTGACAAAAATATGCTTTTCTTTCAAAAAGAAGGAAATGTTTAAGTGAACCCACATTTTTGAGGGAACAAATAATGGGTTTTAGAACTTACAGCTGTTCTGCAGCAATGGAAGTAAATTAAACCCTCAAAAGTTAATGCCAACAATTCCTACAGGTGTCCTAACTTTTGTTGATTACTTACAAACCCTGTCTTTATAAAAGTAGAGTTGGAACAGACTGTTATTACACCCTCTTAAAAGCCAGACACAACCCTCTAATATCTGTACTCTTATCAGACTAAAACTTTACCCGTTAAAAGTATTCATGAATACAAAATATTTTTGTATTATAAGTTTTATTAAATTAACTATTGCAATATGCAAATGAGGGAAACGTCCTTAAGTAACTGCTAATTTGCATACTTCGAGAATATGTTTTTCAAGACATTATTTCAAGGCACAATGAAAAGAACAAGACGGTAGGCTTCAAATCATGGAATGGCCAACACAGTCTCCAGACCTCCAGCGTTGGAAAGAACTTTCCGAACAATATTTGATTTCCATTATAGAAAGAATGCTGCAATTGTTTTTGGCTCTCATGTTTGCAAAAGGTGGCTACTTTGATGACTCAAACATTTTGATAAAATTTTGTTAAATAAAACGATTCAATTATTTCGTTTTTGTCTCCAGTTGTTTATTTTTTCTATGCTTTCATTTGAGAGATTGAGAAAGACATTAAACTGTGCAAATTTCAATAAAACTGGAGTGTACTAAAACTGTTTTGTGTATATATATATATATATATTTAATCAATTATAAATTAAATCGTACAACAAAATGTGGAAAAGGTGAAGAGGTCTGAATACTTTGTGAAAGCACTGCATGACAATGCTCAACATATTCTATGAAATATCACATAGAGTTTTCATGAAAGCCGTTCCTTGGAGTTGTCACAATAACCTCATGATTGTAGGATGTGGTAAATGCAGAACCTGCTATCAACAGGAAGGCATCAGCACATGCCAGCCCATAACAGACATCTTGTGAACATGATGAACAACAACGAGAAAGCACTCTGTTCCCGATTTCTCACTTTGACTAAATGAAAACACCTCTCGCAGTGGGGTAAGGCAGTTAACTAATTGCACACCCCTTTTTCAGACACACACCCACTGTACAGTCTCTGATATATACATAACTGACACCTTGAGGTGGATTATTCCATGAATAGAAACTCCCTTTAACATGTACAGACCAAAGAAAAAATTTAAGGAAATTACAACATAAAGTTTCTCAGCAAGGTGTTGGCCAGCACAAGCCGCCAGAACAGCTTCAATGTGCCTTGGCATAGATTCTATGAGTCTTTAGAACTCTACTGGAGTGTTCTACTGGAGGGAATACATTCTTCCAAAATATATTCCCTCATTTGGTGAGTGCTGTATTATACGTTGGTATAAAATATCCCATAGGTGTTAAACTGGGTTGAGATCTGGTTACTGTGAATGCCATAGCATTTGTTCCACATAATTTTCAACCATTCAGTTTAATCGGTGCCCCAATAATGAACTTTTCCTCTTGCCATCTTGATCCAAAATCAAGCTCAACTGAAAATGCTCAGCATTTTATAGATGCCACAGAGATGTTAATTGTATTATGCAGTACACCTGTCATTTAGTTCTTGCAGTCATTTATTCCGGTTTTTTCCTTGAATTTATCACCCGTCTGTACATTTTGATAAAACACTCAATTAACCGGTATTATTTAAGGGATAGTTCGACCTAGATTCATATTTGGGTGAAATTCCGCTTATCCTGAGTTATTCTTGAAGGCCCATGGAGTCATTTTTCACAACAAGCCATTATTCACCTCTGTCCAAGCCTGGAATTAGCATTATGAGCATCGTCCAAATTCATGAATTGAAGCAGCGCGTCCAAAGCCACAAAAGCTGCATTGCAAGCCGAAACAAACGAAAAAAACACTTTGAACTAAGACTAGTGGTTTTATTTACTCCAAAGAGCATGTTAATGTTGTATGCCTCGAAATAATGTTTTAATTTTTAATTTTCAAAATTAACTAGGCCTCCTCAGCACTTGCTCTACACCTTTATGGAAGCAAGGGCTGTGCACAGGAGATGTCCTTGCAATCTGACAGATTTGGTCCTCGCAATCTGACAGATTTTGACGTGACAAATATTGTCACGTCAAGATGTGCCATGCTAATAGACTCCTACCCAAAAAGACTGAGTGCTATAATAAAATCAAAAGGTGCTTCAACAAAGTATTAGTTTAAGGGTGTGCACACTTATGCAACCAGGTTATTGGGAGTTTTTTTTTTTTTTTTTTTTTCCCCTCAAAGATTTCAGTTTGTTTTTCAATTGAATTGTTCACGTTATAGGTCATATTAAAGGTGGAAAAAGTTCTGACATGATTTATCTTTGTCTCATTCTTTTACATCACAAAAACCTAGCATTTTAACAGGGGTGTGTAGACTTTTTATATCCACTGTACATGTGAATATAAAAATAGTATCAGACTGAATGCACTGTCCACTTTTATATTACATATGTATAGTGTGTGATCAGACAGATAGTCGCAGTTCCCCAAATTTCATCCGCAGTCCAAGACTGGACATTGTAACTTTTCCATGTTTGCAACTTTGTTCCAGTCATTTACAAATCTCCTTTTGACTATGCTCTGTCTATGATTTTTGTATTTTAAATGAAACAATACATGAAAAGAACTCAATGCCATTATTTGCTATTATGGGTTTGTTTTATTCCCACCCGTCCCGCTGTTTTAAAATTTGTTTGGATTGTCCATTTCCCACAACAGTTTACAATATAAAATAAAATTTGTGTCAAGCCAGCAGTCCCCAGAGGAAAATGACGATGCTTTGCATGTCCCTGGCATAAGAATTTTTGAAACTCTGTCCTAGATTTTGACCTATCTCCAACTGGATGTGGCATATTTTAAGACCTTTCACCCACTGGATGTGGTCTAGTATAACAGCTGCTTCATCCTGTCTACAGTACACCCAACACACATTCGTTTGTCATAGGCTAATGATTGCAGTTAAGATTATGGTAATGACCGCAAGTTCAAAAGATAACACGAGCAAAACATTCCTGCTATGATCATGTTTTTTTGCATCTGGTGTATTTTATTAATCTTATGCTATTCTATCAAATAAATAGTAATATTGAGCATAGGAATAGCAAAATACATAAGGTGTAATTTTTTGTTTGTGTATCAGCGTTTTTTTCTCTTATGATAGTCACCAAATTAGCTGACAATAATCCATAAACTTTGGCTTTTTAAAAAGAAATTGTATGTAGGTACACTGAGGACACTTTATTTACAACAATATTCTGAGAGCATTTAGGGATATGTGTCTCCTCAGAAACAGAACGACAGGGTTTTTCCACATGTCGGTTCTGAGCTTTGAACCAGCAACAATTTGGGCCAATGCACTTAACAACACGGTACAGGACCACCCTGTTTGCCGACCTTGTTTAAACGTATCAGAGTAAGACGGGCGTGCTTCCTAAATGAGCCTATTTCCCCAAATCAGTTTGGCTCAGAAGCTTGTGTAGAAAAGGGAAAAAGGATGAAAATGAAATGAAAATGAATAATGCCCCTCCTCCATCAGGCCAGTGAAATGAGTTTCCACTGCAGCAAGGACAGGATTCTCATCATTTAACCCCATCTCATCACAATCTCAAATTGAACTTCTGTTTTCCCTCAGAGCACTGGCCCTATGGACCAAACTGCAACTATTGCTCTATTGCTCTGATGGAAAATGGGTGTTGTTGCTAATATTTATGACACAAAATATAAATGTACAGACAAAAACAACACTGAGTCTCAGTCTTTTTGAAGTTTTACACATAAAAGCTAACCAGGCTGATGAATAGTTATTCATAGCTAATGTTTACAGGCTCCCCGGGTTATCTAACATTGTAGTCATGGCAGATACTATTCTAATTTTTAGCAATTTCAATATTCATATGGAAATGTCCAATGACCCTCTTCAACAGGTCTTTGAAGCCATAATTGACTCAGAGGGTTTTGTCCAATATGTCTCAGGGCCTACACATTACCCTAATCATACCTTAGACTTAGTCTTGTCACGAGGAATAGATATTGTGGATCCAATTATTTTTCCCCATAATACTGTAATATCGGAAGACTGTCTTATTATGTTTTCTGTTACAACAAGTAACCCACTTACAAAATGCACCCAAACAAATTACTTTTAAAAGCTGTAATATAAATTCTCCGACAACCAAAATATTTGATACTCGTCCAGGCTCACTCATCAATGACAGAGTAAATAAATCTGTAAACAATCTAATTGAGGATCTAAACTTAACACTGTGTAATACCTTAGATATGGTTGCACCACTAAAAACAAAATAAATACGCAACAAGAAACTTGCTCCCTAGTACACAGATAATACTAGAGCACTCAAGCAAGCCTCCAGAAAGTTGGAGCGAAAGTGGTGCTCCTTACCATTCTAACTCCCTTATCCAGTTTGCAGATGACACCACATTTGTAAGCCTGATAATCAACAACGATAAGCCTACCAGAGGGAGAGTAACAAAACATGGCAATAAAATTTCCTTCAATGTCAGCAAACCAAAGGAGTTGGGGTTTCCACGATTCTCTCGTCTTTTCACTTGACGAAAAACTCAGTTATCGTCACCTATATTGATAGTTATTGTATCAATGTCATTCACGAATGAAAGAAAAATGAACGTTGTTGTGCCATGAAATGAAATAGCTTTGGCAGTGTAAAGTTCATCTTCAGTCTCGCTAGAAATAGCTCAGTTCTTGTGACTATTCCAAGTAGTAAGTTAGTAGATACTAGTAAGCCTAATCCTGGCTAATAATCTGTTAAAACGGCCAGTGGCAAAAGCCATACAGTTCATAGATGCTATTTGTGGTGGAGGTAAACTTAATAAGAAATGTCAGTTTAACACAATGCTTAATGGTGTCTAGCGAAATATTCAAACTTGGCGTGACATTAATGCGTGACAAAATGATCTAATGTCGAGACGCTATACCAACACGCACCATACGTGTAGCTCCATGGCGTAATGGTTTATGACACGGCCTCTCAAGTGGTTTGACTCCAGTGAGTGCAAAAACATTCATCACTTCTAAGCGCTGGCCAGCTGAATTAGGCTTGCTTGGTTACTTTTCTGGTTTGACATAAGGAAGCAGGGCTGGGAATAAACTCCAAATCCAGATAAAAACGGCTGCAGGAGAGTGCAAGCATTCACATAAACAAGGACTTGTCATGGACCATCTATGTTGTCAAGAATGTGCAGCAGTGTCGCTATTCCCTAAGACAAAATGAACTGGCATGTCACCCTGGCTCCTCTCCAAATACTGTCGCTGCACTATCCAGAGCATTTGAACTGGCTGCATCATGGACAGGTATGGGAACTATTCCTCACAAAACGTAAAGCCCTCCAGTGGGTCGTGAATGTAACCCAACACATCACCGGGGCCATATTCCCACCTATCCAGGAAATATATTCGAATTGATGCCGGCATTATCAAGGTCACTTCACATGTGTAAATACAGTAGTTATGTAAATATTCTGTTATAGTATCGGTACTGTGTTTTGTTGTTAATTTTATAACATTTTTGTCTGGTATTAATTATTTTTTCTAGCATTGTCAATTGTAAACCTGCAGAATTTAGTTGGCCTAGCTTGTATCCTGTGCATACATTTAAAACAAGAAACCAGGCAAGCCTAGTTCAGCCGGCCCGCAATAGAAAGTGTTGCCATCTCAAGATCCGGCATCTGTATTTCCTGAACAAATCCTCTTTTGCTACTACCATTTTAATAGTTAATTGGCCATTCGTGAATGACATTGATACAGTTAAACTGACTAACATTTCTTACAAAGTTTACCTCCACCACAAATAGTGTCTATGTATGCCGTTTGCCACTGGCCGTTTTAACCGCGTATTAGCCAGTAATAAACTTTACCGGTATCTACTAACTTACTGGAATAGTCATAAGAATTGAGCAATTGCTAGCGAGTCTGCCAAAGCTATTTCATTTCATGGCATAAGAACGTATTTTTTTCTTTCATGGCAAAATAACATACTTTTTTCTTTGATTCGTGAATGACATTTATACAATAACTATCAATAAAGGCGATGATAACTAACTTTTTCATCAAGTGAAAAGACGAGACAATCGTGGAATCTACCAGAAATAAGTAATAAATGTTGTTGCTCTCAATAGATTCAAATTTAGGTCTTCCACATGAGAGGCACTGTCTTTAACCACTACGCCACAGCATTACATGTTTCTGCAGTTGCTAGACTCCATTGAGGATTGTGTTAATCTGACTAACGTTTCTTATTAAGTTTACCTCCACCATAGCGTCTATGAACTGTATTGCTATTGCCACTGGCCGCTTTAACAACTTATTAGCCAGTAATAGGCTTACTAGTATCTACTAACTTCCTAGGAATAATCATAAGAATTGAGCAATTGCTAGAGAGACTGAAGATGAACTTTTCCATGCCAGAAACAGTCGCAATATAACCGTATACAGTTTCAGTTAAGGCTTACTATAACGTAACTACTGTATGTTAAGCCAGCAAATGTGTTTGTCTATTCTGACCCAAAACGGATGCACGGATGCGTACTTCAAAAATCCACCAGAAACAGTCGCAATAAACTGTTTTATTTCAGGCTTACTATAATGTAAATACTAACGGTTTTAGCCAGCGAAGTTTTCGTCTATACGGAATAATTCATAATGCGTACTTCGCTTCGCCTGTGAGGAGATACGAACTCGGGACTTATAGTTCACAAGACTGCTTCGCTAACCACTACGCTATTTAACAAGGGGTAATCAGTCAGTCAGTCAGTGACTCACTCACTCACTCAGTAAGAGACATTCGCTCTTCTTGGCCGTTTCCGCTTATGCAGTCCGGCAAAAATGGTTAAACTAGAAACTTGTCTGCATGGCATACACAACTCCTCCAAAAACATTGTATTTGGAATAAATATTGAGTTCACTATTGCACTCAGAACTATTGATCAGGCATTAGAACTTTGACCTATTTTGTTTATAGAACATGAGATACGCAAAAAGCACCTCACAGCATAATCTCTCACACCTCACCTCTGACCTAAATTAGGAAAGTTGAAATGAAAGCTGGAATGTGATTGACCAAGTTTCATATGATTACAAATTTGTGCAGATTGCTGAGTTTATACCTTAGGTGAAATAAACAAGACACAACCGTTAATAATATAGAATTCAAAGAGATTTCTGTTTTCATTCTGTTAGGTACAGTAAAGTAGCAAGACAGAAATATTAATGAGTTCAGATTAGAGGAAAAAGCCATGCGATTTACGCTTTGAGGAGATTGCACTCTTCATACCATTACAGGAAAAGAATAAAGACAGAACCGTTGAAGATTTACCATTCAATGCATCTGCTGCATTTAAATAACAAGAAATAGCCTTTATGATACATCATTTGGAGATTACTGCATTCTACAGATGCATTCAACAGGGTCAATGACTTGCACCTGTTACAAGTAGCCATCAAAAGCCTAAGGGTGTTACTATGACAAGACAAACAGAATGTAAATGTGCCTGAAATGCATGTGTCATTAATTTGGATGTTTACCTGAATGAGATGGGACTGAGTATGCGTAAGATGAGAAGAAGAGTCATGTGTTGGGCTCTGTAAATGTTGATTTAGTTGACTAGATGAGTTATGTATAATACCCATATTGTCAACATCACTTGCTGAACAGAGCAATGAGTCCAGTGGCCTCATTTATCCATACTGCCTAGAAACAATCCTAAATTTGTATTTACCGGAATTAAGAATGTTTGTACGCACAGAAAAAGTGTGATTTTCTGTGGTGGAGATATTTCACATGAGTCAAATATACTTAGCCAAAGCATAAAATACAACCACACAACCCAAAAACATATTTTTTAACATTTATGTATGTACAGTATGTATACTGTAGGTAATATAGTGTAACATGTTGAATGCGTGCCGTAATTTTTTTTGCCTCGCCCCATTGTTGCTCGCTTGACTAGTAATAAAACCTTGCTAAAGAGAGGACAGTTAAATGTCTTAGCATTGGAAATATGCTTTTCTTTAAATTCGTTTTCAACAATCACCAATAGGACTCCCATCCTCAACACCTCCCTCATTTAGCCTATACAAATGCCATCACTGTGGTTCTGCACAATGATTGAGTCATGCGTTCCATGACTCAATCATTGGTTCACATACTATTCTTGGGATGGTGCTTTTATGTCAATCTGGGTTCCTTCCATCCCCGATCGTATTAGGAACTAATGAATGGCAAGTAAACACGTTAACTCCTCTTGACTTCAACATATTGAGCAACTGTTAATGGAAAGTCATCCTGGCTTATCCTGAGTGAGATATCAGACTGACAAGGTCCTGTTGAAAAGTATTTCCAATTTTCTGTCTGTTATAAAAATTCAACAATGGTTTTTCACAAGGCCATTAAAATGTAACAAATGACCACTTAATATGGATTCTAATCATTAACAAATCACTGACATGGTCAAATTACATGAAATGGGAAAACAATTCAATTGATTCATTATTTAATTATTTTACATAGAATGTAATTCACAGATTTCAAAAATATGTTTACAACATTAACTAGTATAGGTTATTATAGATATATCCCATACTTTGAGTAGAAATAATTGCACGCATGGTTTACGCACAGGTTTGTGCATAATGCATGTTTGATAAATGAGCCCCCTGGAGCTCAGGGCCTGCTTAGTCAAAACAACTCTTAGTAGAGTAATAGTTTTCAATGCATTGTAACCTTAATGACATGGATGTTTCTGTATAATTTGTCTATTATTGTAGTGTTTTAAATATTAAATGTATATACAGTTAGGTCCGGAAATATATGGCTCGGTACGCCACCACAATGGATTTGAAATGAAACAACCGAGAGGCAATTGAAGTGCAGACTTTTATATTTAATTCAAGGGGTTGAACAAAATATCATATGAAACGTTTAGGAATTGCAACCATTTTCATACACAGTCCCCTTATTTCAGGGGCTCAAATGTAATTGGACAAATTAACACAATCATAAATAAAATGTTCATTTTTAATACTTTGTTGAGAATCCTTTGCAGGCAATGATTGCTTGAAGCCTGAAACGCATGGTCATCACCAAACGCTGGGTTTCCTCCTTTGTGATGCTTTGCCAGGCCTTTACAGCAGCTGTCATCAGTTGTTGTTTGTTCGTGGGTCTTTCTACCTTAAGTTTTGTCTTCAGCAAGTGAAATGCATACTCGATTGGGTTGAGATCAGGTGATTGACTCGCCATTGCAGAATATTCCACTTCTTTGCCTTAAAAAACTCCTGGGTTCCTTTCGCAGTATGTTTAGGGACATTGTCCGTCTGTAAAGTGAAGTGCCATCCAAACAATTTCGCAGAATTTGGCTGAATCTGTGCAGACAGTATATCCCTATACACCTCAGAATTCATCCAGCTGCTTCTATCTTCTGTCACATTATCAATAAACACTAATGACCCAGTACCATTGGAGCCATGCATGGCCATGCCATCACACTGCCTCCACCGTGTTTTACAGATGATGTGGTATGCTTCGGATCATGAGCTGTTCCAAGCCTTCTCCATACTTTTTTCTTCCCATCATTCTGGTACAGGTTGATCTTAGTTTCATCTGGCCAAAGAATGCTGTTCCAGAACTAGGCTGGCTTGTTCAGATGTTTTTGGCAAAGTCTAATCTGGCCTTTCTATACTTGAGGCTTATGAATGGTTGACACCTTGTCGTGAACCCTCTGTATTTACTCTTGTGAAGTCTTCTCTTTATGGTAGACTTGGATAATGATATGCATACCACCTGGAGAGTGTTCTTCACTTGGCTGGATGTTGTGAAAGGGTTTTTCTTTACCATGGAAAGGATCCTACGATCATCCACCACTGTTGTCTTCCATGGACATCCAGGCCTTTTTGTGTTGCAGAGCTCACCAGTGCGTTCTTTTTTTCTCAGAATGTATCAAACTGTTGATTTGGCCATTCTTAATGTTCCTGTTATCTCTCTGATGGAATTTTTTTTGCAGCCTAAGGATGGCCTGTTTCACTTGCATTGAGATCTCCTTTGACCGCATGTTGTGGGTTCACAGCAACAGCATCCAAATGCGAATGCCACACCTGGAATCAACTTCAGACCTTTTACCTCCTTAACTGATGAAGAAATAACGAAGGAATAGCCCACACCTGTCAGAGAAACAGCTTTTGAGTCAATTGTCCAATGACTTTTGGTCCCTTGAAAAAGAGGGGGCTACAAATTAAAAGTGATGTAATTCCTAAAGCCTTCCTCCAGTTTGGATTTGAATACCCTCAAATTAAAGCTGGGAGACTGCACTTTAAGCCCATATTAATTGTTTAACTGTAACTTAATATATTTTGGAAAACAGCCAAAATAACAAAACTCGTGTCAGTGTCCAATTATTTCCAGACCTAACAATAGTTAATGAATGCAGGGGTTCTTAAAGTAATTACTCACTGTTGATAGATTTTAGCGATCACGTTTAGTAGTTAAATAATAGAGAACCTGCACAAATCGAGGGAGAAAATACATTCTGTATTTATTGGAATAATGCAGCAGAGTTGTCCTATTTCAATGAATGTCCAAAATGTTCTCACTGTAAAGCTGGTTACAAGCTGATATACATTAAAGGGCATGTCTACCTAGCAAAGAACATGTTTCCAAGATGATAACCCCCGTGCCAGATGGTCAATGGTAAACATTCCTGTGGTTATCAGAGAACAACCTACTGAAAGAGAGAATCTAAACGCAGATGTTGCTATTGCTCTCTTACCTAGGCGCATTTAATTTTCAATGAAACATACCTTCATAGTACATTTAAAATACTTCATTATTACACAGATTCCAAACTTTTTCTGATTTATATTTAAAATACTTAGAATTACTTACAAAATGTGTTAAATACTATTAATTATGCCCAAAAATGTTAAGTATGTAAAAAATCTCAAATAACAGAACATTGTGGAAGTATAAAAATATTAATGTGAATAGACTGCTGATTGGCCAACTGAAATTCCATTTAGTTTTAACAGTCTGTTTGAGATAGATGTTTGAGGTGGGGATTTTAAGTGGGTTTTTTTGTTAGAGATTAAAGTATAGGTCAATTCACAAACATTTTGGTATGAACAGAATATTTACTTTTAAAAGGGAGAATGTCATTGCATTCTTAACAATGTCTTTGTTACTTAAAAAGTTTCAGCCTGAGACCCAAGCTCATGCAAACATGCTGTTAAAATGCAATCCATAATTTGCTTTCTGAACTGACTATAATGATTGATTAATGCCATCAGAACAGTTGCACAAAAACATACGCGCACACACACACACACACACACACACACACACACATTCACTCACTCACTCACTCACTCACTCACTCACTCACTCACTCACTCTCTGATTCACGCACACAGCCCGATTAAGGGATGTTTCTTAGAGAAACTCACATCTACTACTAATACCTTATTTTCTTTACCTTAAAAATACATAATTTTCAGATGACTTACTCGTCCACTTCAAAGCATTGTTTCCTGACATGTACCGCCCCGTTCTGAAAGAACTCCCAGGGTTTATGAACATGCTGTTTATATTTGGTCAGGATTTGTCATTTTAATTTGTTAGCTTTGAGAGATCCATTACAGAGTACACAGGCATCTCCCTCTCCCTTACAAAGCTGCTAAGGCACAGACACCGCTGCTGAACAGAGTATGCATTTGCACCTGGCTAAATCAATTCCCTAATGAATGAAATAATTACACATTTACTTTATGCGACCCACCATAAACATGGCTGTGACCCATTGTTTAAGAAAACTCATAAAGGTTATAGAGTTTCACAGTCCTTTTTTATTAATGTTTTCTGTGTTGTTTGTTTATTGTGAATTATTTCACAATTAAACATTGAGTGTTTGCAAATTCACTGAACCATAATTTACTTGAGGAAACGTAATTCCACAACCTGTTTTTGTACAACAATGAAAAAAAAATTGTGAGACAAATATGAGACTAAAAATATACAGCTCCGGAAAAAATTAAGAGACCACTGCACCTTTTTCTTTCCTTTCCAAAAAAGTCGAAAAGGAAGGTTTTGAGTGAGTGCCATGTTGAATGTTTGAAGAGCCACTTCAGTCACATATTCTGTGTTATTTTGGCTTATCCCTTGCAAATCTTGAAGACCTGGAATGGCCAAACCTGTCTGTAGCATTACTGGATTCCCATTCTATAGTATTTAACATGACTGTATAGTAAGTTAAGTCAAATTTATTTATGAAGCACATTTAAGAACGTGTCAACCAAAGTGCTGTACAATCAAGTGTCTAGGACAGCAAAAGGAAAACCATACATAAAACATATAGTTAACTAAACATATTTCTGTAGGACTTGACAGACTTAAACACAACTTCCTACAGTCGTGGCCAAAAGTTTTGAGAATGACACAAATATAAATGTTCACGAAGTCTGCTGCTTCAGTGTCTTTAGATATTTTTGTCAGATGTTACTATGGTATACTGAAGTATAATTACAAGCATTTCATAAGTGTCAAAGGCTTTTATTGAGAATTACATTAAGTTTATGCAAAGAGTCAATATTTGCAGTGTTGACCCTTCTCTTTCAAGACCTTTGCAATCCACCCTGGCATGCTATCAATTAACTTCTGGGCCACATCCTGACTGATGGCAGCCCATTCTTGCATAATCAATGCTTGGGGTTTGTCAGAATTTGTGGGTTTTTGTTTGTCCACCCACCTTTTGAGGATTGACAAGTTCTCAATGGGATTAAGGTCTGGGAGTTTCCTGGCCATGGACCCAAAATGTTGATGTTTTGTTCCCCGAGCCACTTAGTTATCACTTTTGCCTTATGGCAAGGTGCTCCATCATGCTGGAAAAGGCATTGTTCGTCACCAAACTGTTCTTGGTTGGTTGGGAGAAGTTGCTCTCGGAGGATGTTTTGGTACCATTCTTTATTCATGGCTGTGTTCCTAGGCAAAATTGTGAGTGAGCCCACTCCCTTGGCTGAGAAGCAACCCCACACGTGAATGGTCTCAGGATGCTTTAATGTTGGCATGACACATGACTGATGGTAGCGCTCACCTTGTCTTCTCCGGACAAGCTTTTTTCCAGATGCCCCAAACAATCGGAAAGGGGATTCATCAGAGAAAATGACTTTACTCCAGTCCTCAGCAGTCCAATGCCTGTACCTTTTGCAGAATATCAGTCTGTCCCTGATGTTTTTCCTGGAGAGAAGTGGCTTCTTTGCTGCCCCTCTTGACACCAGGCCATTCTCCAAAAGTCTTCGCCTCATTGTGCGTGCAGATGCACTCACACCTGCCTGCTGCCATTCCTGAGCAAGCTCTGCACTGGTGGTGCCCCGATCCCACAGCTGAATCAGCTATAGGAGACGGTCCTGGTGCTTGCTGGACATTCTTGGGCGTCCTGAAGCCTTTTTCTTAGGTGTCCTGAAGCCTTCTTTTTTTGGGATTAAGTTAATTTTCATGACAAAGAGGGACTTTGCAATTAATTGCAATTCATCTGATCACTCTTCAAAACATTCTGGAGTATATGCAAATTGCCATCATAAAAACTGAGGCAGCAGACTTTGTGAAAATTAATATTTGTGTAATTCTCAAAACTTTCTTTATCTTTTGAACTTTAATTGGGACCGTGGAGCACACAAAAGCAATTAGTTGGAAGACCTAAGGGTCCTTGAGGAAGAGTGGGGGATAAGGAGGTCCGAAATATAGGAGGATGCTGATCCATGCAGCGCATTAAAAATAAAATAAAATAACCTTAAAATCAATCCTTTATTTAACAGGTAGCCAGTGGAGAGAGGCAATACAGGAGTGATGCTCTCTCTCTTCTTTGTACCAGTTAAAAACCAAGCAGCTGCATTTCAGACAAGCTGAAGGCGAGACAAGGAAGACTAACAGACTCCCATGTACAAAGAGTTACAGTAGTCCAGATGGGAGGAAATGAACGCATGAATAACTGTCTACAAATCCTTGAAAGTAAGAAGGGGTTTCAATTTGGCAATGGCCCGGAGCTGGAAAAAGCTCTGAGATTTTTTGCATAGCTATGTACATTGATGGATAGAGGCCCTAAGTTATTAATAATAACTTTGGTGGAGTCTGTGGGGTCAAATGCAATGTCTGTTTTTGTGTTATTTAACGACTGTTTTTGTGTTTTTTAACATCTGTTTTTGTGTTATTTAATTGGAGAATGTTTTAGCTAGCCAGTATTTTATGTCTCTATCAGAGAGCGAAGACAATCAGAGAGCGATTTCAGGGATTTCTTGTCACCAAGGTTCAGAGGAAGGTACAACTGTGTGTCATAGGCATAGCTGTGGTAAGAGATGTTATATTTCTGAAAGATGGAGCCCAAGGGATGCATATATATTGAGAATAAAAAAGGGCCTAGGACTGAGCCTTGAAGTACCCCACAGGTGATTGATGCAGAGGAGGAGAAATTCCCAATCTTTACAGAAAATGTCCTCTCTCAAATATGAAGTAAACAGCTTTAGGCCAGTGCCCTGAATGCCAACTTCTAGCCTAAGATGAGCTAAAATGATGGTACAATCAATCACGTTAAAGGCAACACGAAGATTAAGCAGAATTAAAACAGCACAATTTCTGTTGTCCCTAAACAACAATAAATCATTTAACACCTTAAGAAGAGCTGACTCTGTGCTATGGCGTGCCCTAAAACCTGACTGGAATTCAACTAGAATATGGTTTTCATTTAAAAAGAATGAAAGTTGGGGAAATATAACTTTCTCTAGAACTTTTGATAGGAATGGTAATTTTGAAATGGGACAGAAATGATTAGGAACAGTTAAGTCTAGATTAGGCTTTTTAATAAGGGGCTGGACCACTGCATGTTAAAAATATGACGGGACAGTGCCATTGATAAGGTAACTATTTATTATGGACAATATACTGGGACCAATGATGTCCAGCACTTCTTTAAAAAGGCGTGAGGGAACAGTATCCTGAGGGCAGGTAGTAGGCTTCATGCGTGAGACTATATATATCACATGTGAAAGAGATACAGGTTCAAACTGGTAAAAAAGAGCAGAACATGGCAAAATCAGAGGGGTCATGATCTGGAAGTAAGATGCAAGATCTTATGGCATCTATCTTGACAGTCAAGAAAGTCAGGAAGTCTTCATACATCTGAGGATTCGCATCCCCTCACTTTGGCAGCCGGGTGTAAATTATCGTACTGAACAAGATTATTAAAGTTGTTAGATCAACTAATCAATCAATTAAATTTGTTTATAAAGCCCTTATAATAGCCCTACATCAGCAGTTGTCACAAAATGCTTTTACAAAATATCTAGCCTGAAACCCCAAGGAGCAAGCAACAACAATGTTGAAGCACAGTGGCTAGAAAAACTCCCTAAGAGGGGCCAAAATTTATGAAGAAACCTAGAGAGGAACCAGACTCAGTGGGGTAACCAGTCCAAGTTCCAAGATGGCAGCACGTCAAGTCGTTTGTTAAGTCGTTGTCCATGTCCTTTTTCTCTTAAATGTTTTTATACCAATCGAGCCTACTATTTATTTGTAGCCAATCTACACCCTTGGTGGTGTACAGCACACTATAGTTTGCTGTTGTAAGATCGTGGTCTCACTAAACCCGATCATTTGTTACCCCATTGATGTTTTTTTTCTATCTTCCTGGACAAGAAGTATTTCTAGCTGCTTCTCTACTTGCTGCTTTTCCTTGCTGGCTAACTGGGTGTTGGCAGCATCGCTGATATGGTGTTTTTCGTGGTGTTAATCAGCATACTGACTGTACTGGACTCCAGAGAAAATAAGCATTGTTGCTTGGTGAGTGCATCTGATAGTGTGCTCTCCCCTCACTTTGACATTCCGTCTGCGGAAACTCGTTCACTTTCAAGTGATCTGAACATCCAAGAGCCGAAGCATTTGTTTCTGGATACGAACATTACGGACTTCTGTTGCTACCAATATCTAATGGTTTTAAATGATTGTTTTGTTTTGTCTGAAAATATGCCTGCATGTTTTACTTCCAGTAGGTCTTATAAGAAAGACACGTCATGCAGCCGTTTTAAACAGAGGTGCCTAGTCATTCTTTTATTAATATCTGGTAACGTGCAACCTAATCCTAGCCCCGATAGTTTTACGCTTGATCTTCAAACCCCCTCTGATTTTAAATCTAGATCTGGTCTTGGCATCTTTCATTTAAATGTACATAGCCTGTTGTCCAAAATTGATGGAGTCAGGGCTTGGGCTAAATCAATGGATGCTGATATAATTGTGTTTTCTGAAACCTGGCTCGGGAAGTCTGTCTTTGATAATGATATTTGTATGAATGGATTCAATGTATATCGCACTGATAGAGTGAAGAAAGGTGGTGGTGTAACAATTTATGTGAAGAGAAAATACCGTGTAAAAGTTAACATGTCCCAAACTATTAGTAAACAATTGGAATTTCTGGCCTTGCATATAGAGATTTCAAATAGTTTCTCATTAACTGTCGTTGGCTGTTATAGACCTCCCCTCTGCAGCTGGGGATGCATTCTCTTCTCTCATGCACTTCATGTCTAAACTTCACTATGATGAAATTCTTTTTGTTTGTGATCATGTCGGTGGTGTTGGCTAAAGACGGTGTCTGATGATTATTTTATGTTTTGTACCTCTATGAATTTTACCCAGTTGATAAATACACCCACCCACCCAAATCCTAAATGTCCAGAAAATCTACTCTAATTGATTTAGTGCTGACAAATGTGCCTCATAAATACTCTGCAATTGGTGTATTTTGTAATGATTTGAGTGACCATTGTGCTATTGTAGCTGTTAGAAATGCCAAGGTCCCGAAAACAAAACCATGCTTAATTTTTAAAAGAAATGTAAAGAATTTTACTGAGCAGGGCTTGTTTTGTGATTTGTTTTATTTCAACTGCAGTAGGATTGAACTTATTCCTAATGTTGAAACTGCTTGGAAGTACTTTCACAATGTTTTAACTCAAATTACAAATAAATATGCCCCATTCCGCCAATTTAGAGTTAAAGAGCGAGATAATCCATGGTTTTCGACCGAGCTTTCTTCTGTTATTCATGAGCGAAACCCTAGTATGGGCCAAGGCAAGGAATGCAGGTTCTGCTGCGGATTGGCTTTTATTTAGGCAGCTGTGAAATAAATGTTCTTCGCTGCTCAGGAAGGCCAAGTCGGTTTATTTTTTATCAGTAACTACTGAAAACCTAAATGACCCTAAGAAGTTTTGGAAAACAATTAAGTCAATTTCTGTTAATAGTCATGCTAATGAACATACCTTATAAAGGACTTGGTTATTGTGTTTGACAAAACTGAAACGCTAAATTGTTTAAATGAACATTTTGTATCATCTGGTAAATTGTTTGATTCCATTACTGTTTCTGATCTACCTTGTATTGAGGAACCTGTGACACCTGGTCAGACTTTCAGTTTTCGGCCATTTTCAGTCCAGGAAATAAATAAAGCCCTGAAATCCCTAGATCTAAAAAAGCCTGCAGGTCCTGATCTTCTTGATCCCTGCTTTTTTGGCAGCTGATTTTATGACTGAACTGCTCGCAAATATTATCTGTTTAATCTTACTCTGGAATGTAATAAAATACTAGAGATATTTAAGTCAGCATTTGTTTTACCATTGTTTAAAGGGGGTGGGTGGAGGCCCCGGAGGCCCCAGACAGGGCCCAACAGGCAGGAAGTCAATCCACCCACATTGCCAAGCATCAACCAAAGGGACATCAACCAACCGCAACCACCCTGAAATGAGGGCCAGAGTATTGCCAGCAGAGAACACCCCAATTGCACAATGGGTGCAATGGAGAGAAAACAAGCCAGTGACTCTGCCCCCGAATGGCATTGGAGAGAGGGCCCAGTGGCGATGAGAGCCCACCTGGCAACACAGCAAGAGTGGACAGTATCAAGCCTTTTCGTTCACCTTCACACCCCTGGGCCAGACTGCACTTAATCATAGACCATGCTGAAGAGATGAGTCTTCAGTAGACACTTGATAGCTTGCACTGAGTCTGCATTTCTAACCTTTATTGGCAGATAATTCCACAGTAGTGGAGCTCTATGAGAGAAAGCCCTGCCTCCAGCTGTTTGTTTAGAAATTCTAGGTACAATCAGAAGGCCTGCATCTTGCGATCTTAGGTTACGCCTAGGTATGTATGGCTGGATCATTTCAGTGAGGTAAGTAGGAGCAAGTCCATGTATTGCTTTATAGGTTAACAATAAAACCTTAAAATCAGCCCTAGCCTTAACAGGTAGCCAGTGTAAAGAGGCTAGTACTTGAGTAATGTGTTCAAATTTTTTAGTTATAGTTAGGATTCTAGCACCCATGCTCAGCACTAATTTAAGTTTATTTATTGATTTATCAGGGTAACTGGAGAGAAGAGTATTACAGTAATCTAATATAGAAGTGACAAAAGCATGGATTAGTTTTTCTGCATCAGTTGTTGATAAAAAGTTTCTGATTTTTGCAATGTTCCGAAGATGGAGAAAAGCAACTCTTGACATATATTTTATATGTTCATCAAAGGAGAGCTCAGGGTCAAGTGTAACGCCAAGGTTTCTCACAGTTTTTTGGGATACAACCATACAACCGACGAGGTTCACTGTAGGGTCTGCCAACAAAACTCTGTTTCTTGGGTCCTAAAATTAGCATTTCTGTTTTTCTTGAGTTTAAAAGCAAGAGATTCTCTGTCATCCACTTCCTAATGTCTGAAACGCATGCTTCCAAAGTAGCTAATTTTGAGGCTTCTCCGAGTTTCATCAAAATATACAACTGTGTGTCATCAGCGTAACAGTGAAAATTGACATTGTGATTCCGGATGACATCACCCAGAGGCAGTGAAAACAACAATGGGCCCAAAACTTAACAGTTCTTGCTGTTAAAAACAAGAAACCAGGCAAGCCTAGTTCAGCCGGCCCGCAGTAAAAAGCATTGATTGTTGTTGCCCTCCTGAGGATTCAAACCCAGATTGCCCACGTGAAAGGCTGTGTCTTTAACCACTCTGCCACCAAGCTATACAGCTGTTAAGTGTCGGTATAGCCTGTTGACATTATACAATTCTGTCACGCATTGACAACACATCAAGTTTGAATATTTCTTTAGACACCATTAACCATTGAGTTAAACTGGGTAACATTTCTTATAACTGTAAACAGTTTTATTGCAGCTCGCAATTAAAATTAATAAATATCACCATCCTCACTGGATTTGAACTCCAGTCCCCCACGTGAGTGATACTGTCTTTAACCACTATGCCAAGGCGTTACGTTTTACTAGTCGCTAGACACGATTCAGCATTGTGTTAAATCGACTCATATTTTTTATTTAGCTTACCTCCACCACAAATAACGTCTAAGAACTATGGCTTTTGCCACTGGCCGTTTTAACAGCTTATTAGACAGTAATAGGCTTACTTAATGTAATTTGTTTGTATTAGTGTTTCGTCTTCATTTCGTCTTCATTGAGATAGTGACACATGAGAGGTGGAGATGAGGTAAAGGGAACAGCGAAATGATGCATGGGTCAAGGTGTTCACCGGAACCACTAGATCCACCGCTGGACTATACTGGACCAGGAGTACTGCTGTACACAGAACCGGACAGAGACTGGTAGCACGCCACTATGTTCTGGTGCAGAAGACCGTGGCTCCTGTTGTAGTGGGTCTTAACATAACTATCAATTGATAGTGTCCAGGAACTTCACAATCACGACCAATCATCCAATCAGACGGTTTCTCTGTGGATATAGAAAGGAATGCAACCCAAAGGGGACCCTATGCCCTCTATAGTATACACTCACAGAATGGGCTGCTATTTAAGATGCAAACACAATACTTTCCCTGTAATGTTCTTTTCATTAAGATTGGTAAAATATGATGTACTACTAGTATGTAAACATCTCCCACGAAGGTAAGTGTTTTCACAGCAAACTCGCATTTGGTACGTCACCATCCCTAGAAACCATCTCAAGTCATCTTTGTTCTGGGGACGTTCCATGTTCTCGATGGCTGATGTTTTTCTCGGGTCTGGCTTTACTCCTGCCTCAGAAACAACATCTCCCACGAAGGTAAGTGTTTTCACAGCAAACTTGCATTTGTCTTTGTTTAGTTTCAAATTTACTTTTCGTGTCAAGTCTAGCACTTGTCTCACTTGTGCGTCGTGTTCTTCTCGCGTGGACACCCATATGATGATGCCATCCATCATGGTGCCTACCCCTGGTATGTGCTCAAATTACATATGGATTGTCTTGTGGTGGACCTCTGGCGCTGATAGAATTCCATATGGTAGACGAAGAAAAGGGTACCTGCCTTCAGGTGTCCTGAAGATGCATAGCTTCGAGCTTGCCTCGTCTAGCTTCATTTGCCAGAAGCCTGATGACGCGTCCAGTTTACTGAACCACTTGGCGCCAGCAAACTGCGACATGATCTCTTCTCTTGTGGGCAACTTGAAGTGCTCTCGCCTAAGTGCCTTATTGAGATCCCTTGGGTCTAGACATATCCTCAGCTGTCCATTTTCTTTACCACTACTACCAGTGAACTCATCCAGTCTGTAGGTTCATCAATTTTCTTTATTACATTCTATGCCAGCATTAATTCTCTCTATTCTTGCAAGTTCTTCCTTAAGTTTTTCTCTCAGTGCAAAAGGAAGTTTTCTGCAGGCATGGACAACTGGAGTCACACTCTCATCTGTGTGGATTTTGTGTTCACCAGGTAAACATCCAAGTCCCATAAAAACATCTGCATACTCCTTCAGGAGTGAGTCGTAGTCGTTTTCAGTCTGTGATGGGATTACAAACACTCTTTTTACCAGGTTGACAGGCTGAGCCTTTCACATGCTCTGAGTCCTGGGATAGGCTTTACACTCTTCTCCACGATCAGTAACTGTGCCTTGATCTGCTGTCCCGTGTTTGAAGGTTACCATGCAGCCTCCTCTGACTGGTACACTTTCTCCCGTACAGCCTGTCACTTTCACAGGGTGGATTTTGCTCTTTGTTTTAAGTGTTTTGTAGTCATCAATGGATAGCAGGTTTACCTGGGCTCCAGTATCAAGCTTAAATGGAATCACGGTCTCATTTACAGTCAGTGGCACAATCCATTCTGCTTTGTCATTGCAACTCTGCACAGAATCAACAAATAATTCTTCTGGCTCTTCAATGACTTTGTGAACCTTTTTCTTTGCAACCTCAACTCTGCAACATTTTGAGAAATGATTCCTTTTCCCACAGTTATTATATAATTTGCCAAATGCTGGACATGACTTTGGTTTGTGTCTGCCTTCACATTTGTTGTCTGGGGTTTTTTCTCTCTGTTGCTTTTGTTTTGTAGAGCGTTTTGTGTGCTGCTCCTCTCTCTTTAATGCATGCACGGCCATCTCATCCCTGCGCAGTTCCTTAGCTTGTGCACGGGTGGTTTCTGCTGCTCTACACATGTTTACAGTCTTTTCCAGTGTAAGATCTTGCTCATGTAATAATCTCTCCCTAAGCCCATTATCAGGTACTCCACAGACTATTCTGTCTTTGATGAGAGAGTCTTTCAAAAGTCCAAAATCGCATGTTTTACTCAGTGTGTGTAACTCAGTTAAGTATTTATCAAAACTCACTCCTTCTGATCTCAGGAGAAAAACTTATCTCAAACGTAATGTTCTGGCTTGGTACAAAGTACTCTTAGCCATTAGCACATTCAAAGTTAGGTTTTCTTCGTCAATTTCAAAGCTATTATAAATGTCCAAAGCATCTTCTGTTATGACATGCAGAAAAATGGTTTTAACATTAATTAAAATGCTTTACATTTTTCATCATCTCCCCCAGCTCCACTTGCAGCTAGATAAATATTAAATCTCTGCTTGAAGCGTTTCCAGTTATCAGCAATTGCCAATCAACTGCATTGGTGTGGGCGGACTTAACTTATCCATAACGGTAAACACTCGTGATACAAAGATTTCTCTTGCTTGATTTAGTTGCTGATTGTCGGGAACAATATTATCTTCTACTTGAGTAAGTAGCTCCTTGGTTTAATTTTCACTGGAATTACTTGTTGTTTCCCTCACGTGTGCTAGCTAGCCTCTGTTCTCCACTACTCACACTTCCGTTGTTCATCTCGTGTAGCAGCGGCTTTTTTTTTCTCGCGGCGCTTTCAGCTTTTCGCAGAGTCTTGTCTTTTTTCGCAAACGACTGCTTCTGACACCATGTACTTTCAGTAATGACAAACAGGGCGTAGGTTTATAACTTTTATTAATGAATGTTTCTTAGCTAACAGGATACTCTATAGCTATACACGATCCTCCTACAGTGCTTGGCTCCCAGGTAACTAACTTCCGTGCACATCACTACCGCACTGCATACTGGGACCTGGAGTCTTTGTTAATAACACATAACATAGATACTAGTAGGCCTATTACTGGCCAATAAAAGCCAGTTTATAGATGCTATTTGTGGTGGAAGTAAACGGAATAAGAAATGTTAGTCAGTTTAACACAATGATTAATGGTGTCTAGCTAAATATTCAAACTTGGCATGATGTTTATGCATGACAATATGGTGTCATGCATTAACATGTCGAGACGCAATATTCTGACGAGGTAGTATGTCCCAATCGGTCCCAATACTGGCATACTAGCTTACTATATACAAAACCGTACGTGCTTCACCATTATCCGCGAAGTACGTACTTGTAGTACGTAGTATACGATTTTAGATTCAGCCAATGCATTTGATTTCCTCGTAGTTCATATAGGGTAGTGGTTAGCTTTTCAACTACAATCCCTGTGGTCTTGTGGGGTCATTCCTCACCTTCAATGTTTTGACCTCGGTTCGATTCCCTTCTCAGATGTAAACAATATTGTTCTCTCCACTTCCGTCTTGCCACCCTACCCCATAGCCCATTCATATGAAAAATACGGGAGATTGTTGTCACATGTAGCACACAGCCAGTACTTGCCAGAAATTCCTGCAGTTCCTTTAATGTTGCTATAGGCCTCTTGGAAGCCTCCCTGACCAGTTTTCTTCTCGTCTTTTCATCAATTTTGGAGGGATGTCCAGTTCTTGGTAATGTCTCTGTTGTGCCGTATTTTCTCCACTTGATGATGACTGTCTTCACTGTGTTCCACGGTATATCTAATGCTTTGGAAATTCTTTTGTACCCTTCACCTGACTGATATCTTTCAACAATGAGATCCCTTTGATGATTTGGAAGCTCTCTGCAGACCATGGCTTTTGCTCTGAGATGCAACTAAGAAAATGTCAGGAAAATCCTACTAGAACAGCTGAACTTTATTTGTGATTAATCAGAGTCACTTTAAAAGATGGCAGGTGTGTAATGACTTCTATTTAACATGAGTTTGAATGTGATTGGTTAATTCTGAACACAGCCACATCCCCAGTTATGAGGGTGTGTACACTTATGCAACCAGGTTATTGTAAGGTTTTTAGAGCCCAGACCTGAATCCAATTGAACATCTGTGGGGTGATCTGAAGAGGGCTGTGACCAGGAGATGTCCTCGCAATCTGACAGATTTGGAGCGCTTTTGCAAAGAAAAGTGGGCAAATATTGCCACGTCAATATGTGCCATGCTAATAGACTCCTACCCAAAAAGACTGAGTGCTGTAATAAAATAAAAGGTGCTTCAACAAAGTATTAGTTTAAGGGTGTGTACACTTATGCAACCAGGTTATTGTGAGTTATTTTTCATTTTTCCCCCTCAAAGATTTCAGTTTGTTTTTCAATTGAATTGTTCACGTTATAGGTCACATTAAAGGTGGTAAAAGTTCTGACATGATTTATCTTTGTCTCATTCTTTTACATCACAAGAACCTTGCATTTTAAAAGGGGTGTGTAGACTTTTTTTTATATCCACTGTAAGTTGTATACCCAACGTCATAAATACTGACTAGGGGGTGGGGCGCTACAGTTGCTTGTTTATGATGGGCTATTTGGTCGGGTGTAGATTCATGAAGAAAAAAATCTTTTGAATCCATTTTAGAATAAAGCAGTAACAAAAGAAAATGTTACTTTTCCAAATGCACTGTATGTCTACAAATACTTTATATATTTACAACTTGCTATTTGCTAGCTCAGCCCATTTATGGATGTTAGTCATCTTTTCATTACATAGCTACTATAGCGCTCTCCTGCATCCTAGTAGCAAAGCTAATTTTACATTCCTGTTATGTATAATCCAGCCACATATGTATGCATATTCCCATTTTTATTATTATTTCTGAATACATCGTCTTTATTATGCACATTCCTTTTCTTTTATGTGTGCTTATTTCTATGCATATTCTTTATTGCATATCTAGGTCAAAATGCCTTTGTTAATGACATGTTTTTGTTGTTGTGTTTTCTTGCTACCTATACAAACACACACATTTTCCATTCTTGTGGGGAAAAAGATCTTCCTTATCTTTGCTATCCCCTACACATAACCCTAACCTTAACCTCAAAAACCTAACTATGCCTAAGCTTAATCTAACGCTACCTAATTTCCAAACCTAGAATTAACCCAGACACAAGCAGCCCCCCCACACAAAGCCACTGAAAAGGCAGGGGACTCACAAGTTTGTAACCCAATATCACTGTTGTTATCATCTAGGTCAGGGGTATTCAAATCTGGCCCTCGAAGCCAGTTTCACTGAATTCTTTCATTGCAACCCCCTAATTGGGGACTTATTTAAACCTGGGACATCAGATGGGTTCAATTAATGAAGAGGTAGAACAGAAAACAAGCAGGTTCCGGCCCCCGTAACACTGGAATTCCCCTGATCTAGGCCAACACCATGCTTGCATACAAGTGGTTGCAGTAAGCAGGGTTGAGGCAACTCTTTTCGGGGTTTGAAAGCACTTTTCTATTTTTGAGGTTATTTTGTAACATGTTGTCTTAAATACACAAATTCTGTAATGAATGACTGGGAATATTTTGAGTGGGCTCACGTTTGCATAACCCATGCTGAAGCAAAAAGTGCATCGGGGGCAGTGACCCAGAACACAGGACTGCCACTCCCCATGCAACACATTTTCCACCAACAGTATTCTGTACCAAGGCACCACACATACAGTAAGCAAACATAGCTACATAACTTTTTAGCTAAAAAATTTAATGGTTTGCATGTACAATGCCACAATCAAATGACTACATGCAAATCTCAACAAACAAAAATTACTTATTTCCATTCCTTGTAACCAACATTGAAAGCTTAAAAAGGTTGTCTTACTAACAAATGGCTTATGAGAAGTTTTGATACTGGAATTGCCACATCCTGCTCCGGGGGCAGAGCCTCCACCTAACTTGGCGCCATGTCCTGCTCCGAGGGCGAAGCCTCCACCTGTCCCGGCGCCACGTCCTGCTCCAGGGATGGAACCTCCACCTATCCCGGCGCCACGTCCTGCTACGGGGGCGGAACTTTCCCAAGACTGGGTGTCGGCGTCCTTTGTCAGCCTATTTTCTGGACTGACGTTTTTTTTTTGGAAGATGCCACAGGTCAGGAAGTTTGCCGTCCATCAGTATAAGTTGGATGATGGATGGCGAATGACTGATCATTGAAGTGGAGAAGCATAGATTTTTGCGTCCCAATTCACCCCTATAAAGACATTACCGTGAAGGAGCAACTTAATAATTGTGAAAAACTTAAAGATATTTTACTTACCCTTTATTAAAAATTAACATTCTTTGCCAGCTCTTTTTCCCTTTTGAGAAAACGCGCTCTGTGTTGCAGGTAAAACTTCAGGTTTACACACCATTGATACATCATTACAAAAACCTATAGGCTTACTACAGTTAGACTCAATAAATTCTCATTTCTATGAAAGAAATTGTTTAGGCATTTTCTGGGTCCTAAATTACATTTGTAGGGGTCTTAAAAAGGTCTTAAAAAGCATTGAATTTGACTTTAAAAAAGGTGCAAGAACCCTGAAGAGAAGGGAGTGCCAATGGTGGACCTGCCATTTCTGGTGTTCTTTGGCAAATGCCAATCGAGCTGCATAGTGCTGATCATCTCCTAACATGGCCACATGTCAAGGTCTGGGTAGATTAGATGGTAATCCAGCAATCAGTACTCGAAGTCAATGTGTTCGATGCAGGAGAATTGGACTGGAGTAAAGATTTGAGTGACTTTGACAAGGGGCAAATTGTTATGGCCAGACGACTGGGTCAGAGCATCTCTGAAACGGCAAGGCTTGTGGAGTGCTCCTTATCAGCAGTGAGTACCTACCGACAGCGGTCCGAGGAGGGACAAACAACAAACTGTCGAAGATGTTGGGTGCCCAAGGTTCATTGATGTGTTAGGGCAACAAAGGCTATTCCGTCTGGTCTGAACCGACAGGAAGTATACTGTGGCACAGAAAATTTGAATGATGGTTGTAGTGAATACAGGGTTACATTGAAATATGTTGCTTAAAAGTAGTGTTCTATTGGTTGTGCATTCAAATGGGGTGATCTTACATTTATTTTTCATTGGTCATTAATGTGGTCAGATGAGAAACTTTGTATGTATGTTGTATACAGCTCTGGAAAAAAATAAGAGACCATTGCAACATTATCAGTGTCTCTGGTTTTACTATTCATAGGTATGTGTTTGAGTAAAATGAACAGTTTTATTTTATTCTATAAACTACTGACAACATAACAACTGGCCAAAATAACCCAAAAAAAAGATGCATTGTTCTCAGGCCTCAAATAATGCAAAGAAAACAAATTCATATACATTTTCAACAACAAAATACTAATGTTTTAACTTAGGAAGAGTTCAGAAATCAATATTTGGTGGAATAAACCTGATTTTTAATCACAGATTTCATGTGTCTTGGCATGCTCTGCACCAGTCTGTCACATTGCTGTTGGGTGACTTTATGCCACTGCTGGCACAAAAATTCAAGTCACTCGGCTTTGTTTGATGGCTTGTGACCATCCATCTTCCTCTTGATCAAATTCCAGAGGTTTTCAATTGGGTTCAGGTCTGGAGATTGGGCTGGCTATGACAGGGTCTTGATCTGGTGGTCCTCCATCCACACCTTGATTGACCTGGCTGTGTGGCATGGAGCATTGTCCTGCTGGAAAAAACAATTCTCAGAGTTGGGGAACATTGTCAGAGCAGAAGGAAGCAGGTGTTCTTCCAGGGTAACCTTGTACTTGGCTTGATTCATGCGTCCTTCACAAAGACAAATCTGCCCGATTCCAGCCTTGCTGAAGCATCCCCAGATCATCACCGATCCTCCACCAAATTTCACAGTGAGTGCGAGACACTGTGGCTTGTAGGCCTCTCCAGGTCTCCTTCTAACCATTAGATGACCAGGTGTTGGGCAAAGCTGAAAATTTGACTCATCAGAGAAGATGACCTTACTCCATTTCTCTACAGTCCAATCCTTATAGTCTTTTGCAAACTTCGGCCTGGCTCTTCTTTGATTCTCATTGATGAAGGGCTTTATTCTAGCTTTGCATGACTTCAGCCCTGCCCCTAGGATCCTGTTCCGAATTGTCCTCGCCGTGCACTTCACCCCAGCTGCTGTTTGCCATTCTTTTTGTAGGTCACTTGATGTCATCCTACGGTTGTTGAGTGACATTCGAATGAGTTGACGGTCATCTCGGTCAGTGGACAGTCGTTTTCGCCCTCTGGCAGTCTGTAGCTTTATTATGGACTGCCGTCTTTGAAATTTTCAGGATGGAAGCAACCCAACGCTCACTGTATCCCTCTGCCAGTAAAGCCAGAATTGAACCCTTCTTTTCCTCACTCAAAGCTTTTCTTTTCAACTCTTTTGTCATGCTGAATAGTTATTTTTTTTATTCAAATTACCTTTGAGGTACTACTTGCACTGTTTTTGCCATCCAGCTGGTCCTATTGCAAGAGGATAGTGATGACCACAGCAGTGGTTTTTATACTTTTCCTTGTTGAATTAGATTTGGTTCAGGTAATCACCTAATCAGTACCTCATTAAGTAAAATGAGGTGTGCCTGTGTTGGAATTTAACAGACACTGGAATGGCTGCCATACATGTAGAGATGCTGATTTAAGAAAAATTAGGAGTGATCTCTTATTTTTTTCTAGAGCTGTATGTATGTATGTATGTATGTATGTATGTATGGATGTACAGTATCTCACAAAAGTGAGTACACCCCTCACATTTTTGCAAATATTTGATTATATCTTTTCATTTGACAACACTGAAGAAATGACACTTTGCTACAATGTAAAGTAGTGAGTGTACAGCTTGTATAACAGTGTAAATTTGCTGTCTCCTCAAAATAACTCAACACACAGCCATTAATATTTAAACCGCTGGCAACAAAAGTGAGTACACCCCTAAGTGAAAATGTCCCAATTGGGCCCAAAGTGTCAATATTTTGTGTGGCCACCATTATTTTCCAGCACTGCCTTAACCCTCTTGGGCATGGAGTTCCCCAGAGCTTCACAGGTTGCCACTGGAGTCCTCTTCCACTCCTCCATGATGACATCACGGAGCTGGTGGATGTTAGAGACCTTGCGCTCCTCCACCTTCTGTTTGAGGATGCCCCACAGATGCTCAACAGGGTTTAGGTCTGGAGACATGCTTGGCCAGTCCATCACCTTTACCCTCAACTTCTTTAGCAAGGCAGTGGTCATCTTGGAGGTGTGTTTGGGGTCGTTATCATGTTGGAATACTGCCCTGCGGCTCAGTCTCCGAAGGGAGGGGATCATGCTCTGCTTCAGTAAGTCACAGTACATGTTGGCATTCATGGTTCCCTCAATGAACTGTAGCTCCCCAGTGCCGGCAGCACTCATGCAGCCCCAGACCATGACATTCCCACCACCATGCTTGACTGTAGGTAAGACACACTTGTCTTTGTACTCCTCACCTGGTTGCCGCCACACACGCTTGACACCATCTGAACCAAATAAGTTTATCTTGGTCTCATCAGACCACAGGACATGGTTCCAGTAATTCATGTCCTTAGTCTGCTTGTCTTCAGCAAACTGTTTGCGGGCTTCCTTGTGCATCATCTTTAGAAGAGGCTTCCTTCTGGGACGACAGTCATGCAGACCAATTTGATGCAGTGTGCGGCATATGGTCTGAGCACTGACAGGGTGACCCCCCACCCCTTCAACCTCTGCAGCAGTGCTGGCAGCACTCATACGTCTATTTCCCAAAGACAATCTCTGGATATGACGCTGAGCACGTGCACTCAACTTCTTTGGTCGACCATGGCGAGGCCTGTTCTGAGTGGAACCTGTCCTGTTAAACCGCTGTATGGTCTTGGCCACTGTGCTGCAGCTTAGTTTCAGGGTCTTGGCAATCTTCTTATAGCCTAGGCCATCTTTATGTAGCGCAACAATTCTTTTTTTCAGATCCTCAGCGAGTTCTTTGCCATTAGGTGCCATGTTGAACTTCCAGTGACCAGTATGAGGGAGAGTGAAAGCGATAACAACAAATTTAAAACACCGGCTCCCCATTCACACCTGAGACCTTGTAACACTAATGAGTCACATGATACCGGGAGGGAAAATGGCTAATTGGGCCCAATTTTCACTTGGGGTGTACTCACTTTTGTTTGCCAGGGGTTTAGACATTAATGGCTGTGTGTTGAGTTATTTTGAGCGGACAGCAAATTTACACTGTTATACAAGCTGTACCCTCACTACTTTACATTGTAGCAAAGTGTCATTTCTTCAGTGTTGTCATATGAAAAGATATAATCAAATATTTGCAGAAATGTGAGTGGTGTACTCACTTTTGTGAGATACTGTGTATATATATATATATATATATATAGGTGTAACCTATGGAACTTTCTAGCATGCAGTAAAATGGAAGCTGCGAACGTGATACACTATGCCCTGCTTGTGCCAAATTGAAGTCTGATTAAAGCAGTTTGTTCTTTGCAACTGTTGTCTCTTTTTCTTTTATTTTCTCTGTTAATTCATAACAATGGTTACAGGAGGAATGTGTTACAACACAACATAATGTGTCACAATACATAGCACCCTGTTGTGTACGGGGATGTGGAGCTGCAGACCGGTCAGAGTGCCCATGATGATCCCAGTCCACCATCAAAAGTGCCTACAGTGTGCACGTGAGCATCAGAACTGGACCTTGGAGCAGTGGACGAAGGTCGTCTGGACGGCCGATGAGTCCTGTTTGCGTGGCTAAGTGCACCTTCAGACTTGCCATTGTCCCAAAGCTGAGGGAGTGACAATTTTCAAAGGTGTATGTAGGGGCTAATTAGACCATCCAGTGGCCCCTACCAACTAGCAGTGATTCTTTGTGGGAGGCAATAGGTCTGACACAATCTAAATTTCTATTGTTCTATTGTGTAGAACCAGAGACAATGTAATGTGCCTGTCTGTTTTACTTAAAACTCTTTGGTCACACACAAGGTGGATTCAAACCCAGCAACAACAAAGTAAAATGTGTACTCCAATCTATTTCACAGAATTGTTAGTGTATTAATGATTATCTAACGCTGTCTTCTTGGTACTGTGCAAATGTTAACGTTTCTTCTCTGAACCGGGACTTCCTAGGTACCAAGTGTACCTGTGCGAGCTACATTTCAAGTCAGTGATTGCACTTAACAGAGAGGCACAAGGACCATTTAGACTTCAGGTGTGCCAAGTATTTATTAAGTTTAGTACTTTATTAAGTAAAGCATCAGCTTTAAATTGAACGGTGCTTACGCACTACGACTATGCAGCATGAAAGGGATGTGGAGGTTTGTTAATGGAAGTTGAGTTCACTGGCATATCCTCATCAGACCATCTGTCTCTTCCTGTCCATTTCCTGAGACCCAGAACTCTTGGGGCAAGTCGCTGTGTCTTGTTTCCTTTTCCGGGCAACCCTGTCCACACTGGTACTGTTCTGATATGACCTGTTATCAACATAAACATATATTTATTTTAAAGAAACCCACGGACAGAAGCCCAGATATGAAGAAAATAAAGGCACAAAAAGAAATGAATTATTTTTAACAAAGAATTAATAAAAGTCTACCTCTTCAACCTGGATGTGCTGGAAGGGTCACTCTTCCTCATCCTCTTACGGGGGACCTTTGGTGGCATCATGTTGACAAGGAAACTGTCAGAGTCCTTTGGTCTTCTATTCCTCTTTGAGGGCAGGTTGTTTGGCTGAAAGCCTCCTGGGCAACCAGAAGTGGATGAATGTGTGTCTCTCTTATGGGAGATGTTTGACCTGATAGAAGTGTCTTCGTCTGATCCCCATCTCACATAGGGTGCACATTCCAACCGGGTGGTGTCTGCTTGAGTCCCTGCTGTGATTGAATCCATGACACAGGCAGGCCCTCTGAGAACCTCAAGGCTGGAGCTCTGCGGCTGTTGTTGATGTTCATCCACCATGGCTTCCATGATCTCCAGGAGTGTGGTCACGGCCTTATCCACCACAGCCTGTTCCACTTCAGCCTGGGTCAGGGCATTGTTTCTGGTCACAGCACAGCACCGGTACTGAACAGAGGGACCAGCAGAGGATGGCTGGGAAGGAGTGTGCTCTTTAGACTCTTTGGTACAGTCTTCAGAGTCACAGTTGTAGTGTATGTCAGTCTCACTTCTCATCAGACTGAGTGTAAGATTTGGACTCACAGCAAACATTAATGTGAGATGACATGTTGGACATGCAATTTTCTGCATCCTCCTCATCAGATTTATCAGAGTCGGAACAGAACTCAGAGCAGTGACACAACCTTTTTGAGAGGCATCGTTCTTCCGCTGAATAAGTGTCAAACTGGAACTTGTAGTGACATGACTTTTTAGAGATGAAACTTTCTACTTTCTCTTTATCAGAGTTGGACTGGAATTCAGTGACGAGACGTTTTAGAGATGAAACATTCTTCTTCCTCTTCATCAGACTCAGAGGCGTACTGGGTCTCGTAATGACATGACATTACAAAGATGCAACGCTCTTCAAGGTGTATCAAAACAGTTTCTTCTCTGAGTATGTGCTTATTTATGAGGAGAATCTTGATTTTGTGTCTAGAATGTTGTGAATGTAGAATGTTATTGATTGTTGTTATGACAAAGCAAGCTGAGTTCCTTGTGATGAAGTAGATCCAAGCAGGTGATGTCATAATGGTGGTTACTTCAATAAGGTAATGACCCTCCTCGGTTACTTGTCCAGGGAAAAATGAAGATTCAAATTGAATTCAAAGTCACCATATTAATATGCACTATAATCTCCCATTAGGATTTTTATTAGGATTTTTTAAGGTATTTCTTTAAATAATGTGGGTTATGGAGGAATTTTAGGGACTTTATTAAATAAATATATAAACAATTAAATAATTACACTGCTCAAAAAAATGTAATTAATTAAATGCAAAATGTACTCTCGTTTGTCTGGTGCTTCCATATATTTACATTTCTGGAGTGTTCAGTGTAGGCTACATGAACCCAAACAAAGCTTGCCATTGGCCTTCATATCACACACCTTCAATGAAGTACACGCCTACGAACGTCTTGGCCTTCTATGTTTTACTTGCAACCATGGCACTGGGGATAGTGTCAGTCCTGACCAAGGCTAAGGCCGTAGCCATGGAGTCAACATAGGGGGGGACCAAATCAGCCGGGGGTCTGGGGGTCCCCCAAAGTAAAACATTCAAAAATGTTTAAAATATTTATAAGACTCATAACCATCAATATTCCCACAATCTGATATCACCATGTTGGTGTTGCTCCTATAACATCATAATTAATGTTGCTCCAGGACCATCATTGCAACTGACCTGTAGTTAGTTGGTTACCCCAGTCCAAAGACAGAATATTCCTCTGCTCCCCATCCTTTGACCTAACCCTAACCTCAGAGACACCTGTGCCTGAACCTAACCTCAGAGACACCTGTGCCTGAACCTAACCTCAGTGGGGCCTGTGCCTAAACCTAACCTCAGTGCTGCCTGTGCCTAAACCTAACCTCAGTGGGGCCTGTGCCTAAACCTAACCTCAGTAGGGCCTGTGCCTAAACCAAACCTCAGTGGGGCCTGTGCCTAAGCCTAACCTCAGTGGGGCCTGTGCCTAAGCCTAACCTCAGTGGGGCCTGTGCCTAAGCCTAACCTCAGTGGGGCCTGTGCCTAAGCCTAACCTCAGTGGGGCCTGTGCCTAAGCCTAACCTCAGCTGTGCCAACATTAAGTATGATGTCGTCAGAACAACACCAACATGGCGTTATCAGATTGGTCATCAATATTTGCTCCTTTTCTCACTCACCTCCATGTCACCTGCTCTCCCTGTCCTGTTGGCATCCTCATGCTCTCTCTCTCCCTCTCTTTCTTTACCCTGAACTCACCAGAGTGAACATGAAATAAATACTATCAGTAAACAAGTTGTGTTTCTTGCCATGATGTTCAGGAATGGATTACTAACCATTTCTGTCCTGAATGGCAATGATTATTGTATCAATAAACATTGACTCACCTCTTGTGCAACTGTATACTTCTATCATCTGACTGGTACTCATTTTCTCTCTGCTCTTAACTTTTTTCTGAGGCTGCCCAAAAAACTGATGAATGTCACTGCCAACTTTCCTTGTGCTCATGATGACACTCACTGTGAATGAAAGTTGACTAATAAAATTGCTTGCACTTTAATCAAACAAAAACTAATAATGCTATTTATCATACAGTAAGCAAATACAACTATACAGTATACTATACGAATATGCAATCAATGAAAACGACTACTGTCTGCATAAATGACACATGCACCGCAAAAAAAAATGATTGACACTTTACTTAGACTTCACGTGGGCTTTCTGACAAATCTAGCATTATCATTAACCTAAGACATTAACGTTAGTTGAATTCACAAATGAGCACCATTGTTGGTCGCTGGGGGAATGAGTGGCTAATTAGCTTTCCAGATAACTTAGCTATGATATATAACGTTATTGACGGTTGAATGATTAGCACTCACAAATCAGCCCTTTTTCATCAAAAACTTATGTTTACACTCCATGCAATTACTGACACTTTTTAGCAAACTATTATTTATTTCCACAATTACAGTTCCAGTTGCGCCTGTGCCTAAACCTAACCTCAGTGGGGCCTGTGCCTAAGCCTAAACTCAGTTGTGCCAACATTAAGTATGATGTCGTCGGAACAACACCAACATGGCGATATCAGATCGATCATTAATATTTGCTCCGTTTCTCACTCACCTCCATGTCACCTGCTCTCCCTGCCCTGTTGGCATCCTCATGCTCTCCCTCTCTTTCTTTACAGCGCAAAATGACGTGTTGATGTTAAAACTATCACAATCGACAGGAAGATAGCCTGCGTAACACTCATATTACATTCTAGTTTTCCACTTTTTAATACATTTGACAGTAATGAGATAGAGAGACAGTACAGTGTTCGACATTAATTGTACCTACCAACAGCACTTACAGCCAGTGTTGCCAGGTTAAGCAAAAATTTCCAGAACAACGACTGCTCAAAACCAGCACAAAATGCCTGAAAACTAGTCCAACTTTTGTTGGTGCACAACATTGACTATTTTACAAGTGACCCCCCCCACCCCGGGAACAAAACGTGAGATGCGGTATGGACGCATATGAAGCTGTAGCTGACGTCTGACTGTGTTAACAGCATTGAAACACGCTATAGCATATAAAGACAGAAGTGGTGTGGCCGCGGTGAAGTTGAGAAGTAGCCCAAAAACCCGCCACCCGCGACCATTTTCACCCGATTTTCACCCGTGACATTGTTTGAAAAGTAGCCTAATTCCATGAAAACTGCGGATATGGCAACCCTGCTTACAGCTGTGAATCAATGGCTTCTGCTGGGGTACAGCAACAGCACCTGGACAAACTACACGCAGAACTGCAGTAAACCGTAAAACTAGAACCGGTAGTAATAATAACTGAAATTTGTTAAGTTTAGTTATGATTATGTTTACATTTGCTAATGATTATTTTGGACGGCGGTGTATGGTTGCCTGTCGTAGCATAGCACATTTTTATTTTATTTGTAATTTATATATCAGTTTATTGGGGGGGACATTTGGAGCATATTTGAATATTGGGGGGGATGTGTCCCCCTCAATATATATTGTAATTACGGCCTTGACGATAACTAATGGTATGCAGGGGTTATTATCAGATATTTTAAATGGAAAATGCAGCATAGGGCACCATTAACAGTTCCTTTAATTTTTTTGAGCAGTGTATTATTATTACATCAATAAGAACATTTTAAGATACTATAATAGTTCTTACAGACATGGGAAGGCAGGTGGCCATTAGGGGCACTCAGTGGCCTTAGCCTACCTGGTAAAATGTACTGTGTCCACATAAACGAGCCATACAGCAATATTTAAGAAAATTGTGCTACATCGAGTCTCACGTCGTACACACGTTGACTCCACTTCTAAGTCTAGGGCGTCACATCAGTCTCAGTCACTTCGAGAACAAAAAATTGGTAAAATCCCAATGTCCACACTCACAGACTCACGAACTTCGAAGAGCGTTCTCGCTAAGTCTGTGAGGGCTTAGGGCTGTACCACTGTCAAATCGTCAAGTGCACAAGGGCTCTTTCGCAGACATTTTGAGCCCTTTATGCACCCTTTTCGTAAGTCCGCATTTCTGTGACGTGAAACATGGGGGTTACCAGGGGAAGCCCGGATGTGAGAGAAAAATCCCGGCAAACCCACCTCATAAGAGAAGAAATAAGAAGAATGGTGAACTACACTACATTAACAAGGATTTAAGATGGCATACAGAACACATGAAATCAGAGGAATGTAATCACCTTATTACACACCTAGTACATTCAACTATTTATTTTAGTTTTTGATTAACAACGCTGTTTTGACCAAAAATAGTACATAGATTATTGACAAATATAGATTGTTATTGACAGTTACCTCTTGTCCACTCCGTAGGGCAAGAGCCTGCAAGACGTATAAATCAGGCAGTCGGTCTATTAAGAGCCTTGGCCGCGAAGAAAGTAAAAAACGTAAAATAAAAAGTCCCAAACCCACAATAGTGTGCAACATAGTAAATTCGCAAAGTGCTGTCCCATTACTATTTATAGCATTTAGAGCCCTTGTTGGCATTCATGGTTCCCTCAATGAATTGTAGCTCCCAGTGCCGGCAGCACTCATGCAGCCCCAGACCATGACACTCCCACCACCATGCTTGACTGTAGGCAAGACACACTTGTCTTTGTACTCCTCACCTGGTTACCGCCACACACGCTTGACACCATCTGAACCAAATAAGTTTATCTTGGGCTCATCAGACCACAGGACATGGTTCCAGTAATCCATGTCCTTAGTCTGCTTGTCTTCAGCAAACTGTTTGCGGGCTTTATTTTGCATCATCTTTAGAAGAGGCTTCTTTCTGGGATGACAGCCACGCAGACCAATTTGATGCAGTGTGCGGCGTATAGTCTGAGCACTGACAGGCTGACCCCCCCACCCCTTCAACCTCTGCAGCAATGCTGGCAGCACTCATACGTCTATTTCCCAAAGACAACCTCTGGATATGACACTGAGCACGTGCACTCAACTTCTTTGGTCGACCATGGCGAGGCCTGTTCTGAGTGGAACCTGTCCTGTTAAACCGCTGTATGGTCTTGGCCACCATGCTGCAGCTCAGTTTCAGGGTCTTGGCAATCTTCTTTTAGCCTAGGCCATCTTTATGTAGAGCAACAATACTTTGTTTCAGATCTTCAGAGCTCTTTGCCATGAAGTGCCATGTTGAATTTCCAGTGAACAGTATGAGGGAGTGTGAGAGCGATAACACCCAATTTAACACACATGCTCCCCATTCACACCTGAGACCTTGTAACACTAATGAGTCACATGACACCAGGGAGGGAAAATGGCTAATTGGGCCCAATTTGGACATTTTAACTTAGGGGTGTACTCACTTTTGTTGCCAGTGGTTTAGACATTAATGGCTGTGTGTTGAGTTATTTTGAGGGGACAGCAAATTTACACAATACTTTAGTTAAGCTACAGTAGCCTACTAGCTGGCTAGCTAGCCAACCAGATGTAGGCTGACATAACTAACTGTGCTTAAGTTAGATGCCTCAAGTCGAAAACACGCTCGGCGTTGTATTACCCATTGGTGATGCAGTCAAATATTGTTATACAAATAAACGTTATACTTACATTTCAGGAAAAACGTGTCCTAGCTACCTATAGACTCCAATCTACCAGGCTCCAGTCCGGATATTCCATAAGTCCCACCAAGCGAGCCCTCTGACTGAAACCAGGCACACGAGAACTTGTCGACCGAAGGAAAATGTGTCTCAAAAATTTGTAAATATAATATTCAGATCTGTAAATAAACTTAAGATTTGTAAATGTAAGTCAACACTTGTAAATGTTAAGCAACAGTTGTAAATATTTTACAGATTTGTGTTTTATTTGTGAAATATGTTTTTACATATCCACAAATTTTATTTATATTTGTGAAACATGATTACATATTTACAGAATTTTTTTATTTACAAAATATTTTTTCACATTAACAAATCCTATTTTTGTTTGTGAGTTGTGATGAATATACGCACAGATTCTCTATATATATTTACGAATATTGAGACACATCTAACTCCATATCTGTGCTCTCAAAATGTTTCTACTCTCGCGCGACTGGTCCTTCGCTCACGCGGCTTGTGTTTCTGCTCTTTCTACTAATTTTTTTCTTTTTGAAGTGGCGTGCGCGCGAATTTTGAGAGTGATGTGACGCCATATAATTCCAGTATCAAAACTTCTCATAAGCCCTTAGTTAGCAAAACAACCTTTTAAAAGTCATCAATGGAAAGAAGTATTTTTTATCTGCCGTTATGATGTTAGCGTACCCACAAACATGCCCACAAGTGAAGCATTCTGGGTGATGCTAGCATTGGCTATCCGAAATTTTGCGAACAGTGTGAATGTACCGTAACGGTGGGTGTCCACAAGGTAATGTGGCTAGGTGAAATTTTTGCCTCCAATTTATTTTCAATTGTGTCACGTGACCATGTGTGCAAGGCAGTGTGGTATACGAGCAGCAATGGAGCAAGTGTAGGAGGCGCAGAAAAATAGAGCCACGGGCTATATTATGCAAATGTGAGACGAATTTCGCTTGCCAGCGGTGGGCAACAGCCAATCAGAAAAGGCGTGTCTGGTACACTTTTCCACTGGTTCCCTTTACAATAGTTCCTACCTTACAATCTTTCCTAGAGCAAAATGGACGAAAAATCTATAATTCATATCATTGGTTGGGAATACTAGTAATACGCGGGAAGACATTTCATTTAGTATTATTAAAGCTACGTCGTCATCAAATACACAAACATCGGCCGTTTATCAATCCGTGTTTTTGTCCGTTCTTGTGAACTCGTTTGACGTCATCTTTCATGGCCCAAGTACGGTTCCAATCAAAAGAACGCAAGTTTACCAAGAACGCCTAAAATGCCCGGATGTGTACTTGATCCCCTCTTTTATCGAGGATGCATGGGTTGGTGACTTGTTCAGCGTGAACGCATCTGATATCCCAGAAGTCATTTCAAGATGTCAGGAAAAACTCCACTACTGTAAGTTGTTACTTTTCTTATTTCAGGTAAACTGTACCTGTAAATCAGCATCTGAAAAAAAATGTGACGAGAAATGGGCATTGTAGTCGCTGAATATTTGCTTATTTTATTTAAGAAACGGCTAATTTATAAATTTGCTCCGACTTTTCGATCAGCTAGCTAACGTTATTCAGTGCAGTGGAGAGGCTAATTAACGTTAGCTAAGTTAAGTAATTACAGTACCGGTATTACGAAGAATTCAGTGACCATGCGAATTCAGTGTGCCTGTCGAAAGTGCGCATGCGCCGCTATCTAAAATTCCTTTCTGTCAGCGGGAGCGTGTGATATCTCGTGCACTTGTGGCTTCTCGCTCCCGACACTGACTTTCTTCCAAAAAAGGTTCCAGAAAGCATCTGGTTATTTAAACTTGTTTGCTGTGTAATATAAGCTTGTGGTATTTGCAATCCATGGATAACTTTTTTTTACAACAGCCGCAAAAAGAAAATGTATTCTGTTGGCTAACATACGTGTAAGTAGTATTGTTTCAATGACAAATGCCATGTTAGCATTAGCTAGCACAGCCAGTCAAAGCAACTGGTGAACGTTAGCCAGTTAATTCAATTTGTTTCACTGTTCTTTATTTACAAGCTACACGTACGGAAAATTTTAAATGTATTATCTGAATACATTGTATGTCAAACTGTTGCAATTGACCGCTTAAAAATGTTGTTTGTGGTGTTTTTTGCAGAAGCAAGAATACTGTACCTTTGTAGTTTTGACAAAATGTATTTCAACACCTACATGATGTATTTCAACATAAAAATTTCAGTAATGATGTACATTTTCAAGGTGTTGGTTGCAACAAGTCATCATTTTGGACTGTGAACATTAATTGTTTTATGCAGTATGCTTAGCATGTACGCCTAAAGGTGAAATACCAGTTTTTATACTTCTGTGCCGCAAATATGGATAAAGTTAAAGGTGTGTATATATATTTTTTATACATTTCAGAATAAAAGATATGGAATAACGTCTTTAAGCCCTGTAATCCAGTTTAGACTAAATCTTCATCAGCTCCCATTGAGGATACACTGAGTGAATGCAATAAATTAATATACATCAATCTTCTAAAATAAAGTGGTCACCATTGCAGTCAGTCACTGGAGGAATCCCCCAATTGTAAATCAACCTGGATTGTCCAAAAAACATCTCTCACCAACATTGAATATGTTTTTTTTATTCAGAAGTATATTTTTATTCATTAAAGAGTGGGACACCATTTCCACCAGTCAATCATCGTCCCCCTGTTAATCAAAATATGAAGTACCTACATTTTCCTAAACTCCCACAGCTATTGATTCTCTATTTTACCAAGACATGCAATGGGTTTAATTCAATCTGGAGTATATTTTCATTAATTAAAGAGGGGGACACCATATCCGCCAGGCATTGGCGAAATCTGTGTACCTTTGTCAATCAAAATACACAGTACCTACATTTTCCCAAACACCCACAGCTATTGATTCTCTACTTTACCAACATATTCAATGGGTTTAATTCAATCTGGAGTATATTTTCATTCATTAAAGAGGGGGACACCATTTCCGCCAGGCACCGGCGAAATCTGTGTCCCTTTGTCAATCAAAATACAGAGCACCTACATTTTCCAAATCTTTTACAGATATTGATTCTCTACCTTACCAATACATTCAACGGGTTCAATTCAATCTGGGTAATATTTTCATTCATTAAAGAGGGGGACACCATATCCGCCAGGCATTGGCGAAATCTGTGTCACCCTGTCATTATCCCTATATTTAATTGAAAATAGTACAAATACAAGATATCAAATGTTAAAACTGAGAAATATTACTGTTTTTGGAAATATACATGCCCATTTTTAATTTGATGCCAGCAACATGTTTCAAAAAAGTTGGGACAGTGGCATGTTAACCACTGTGTTACATCACCTCTTCTTTTAACAATACTCTGTAAGCGTTTGGAACTGGGGACACCAATGCTGTAGCTTTGAAGGTGATAGGTTTTACCATTCTTGCTTGATATAGGATTTCAGCTGCTCAACAGTTCGGGGTCTCCTTTGTCATATTTTTCATTTCATAAAGCGCCAAATGTTTTCAATAGGTGACAGGTCGGGACTGCAGTCAGGACAGTTTAGCACCTGGACTCTTTTACTACAGAGCCATGCTGTTGTAATATGTGCAGAATGTGGTTTGGAATTGTCTTGCTGAAATAAGCAAGGCCTTCCCTGAAAAAGATTTGATCTGGATGGCAGCATATGTTTCGCCAAAACCTGTATATATTGGTCAGCATTAACGGTGCCTTCACCAATGTGCAAGTCACCCATGCTATGTGCACTAATGCATCCCCGTACCATCATGGATGCTGGTTTTTAAACTGTGCACTGAAACAAACCTGGATGGTCCCTCTCCTCTTTAGCCTGGAGGATGCGGCGTCCTTGATTCACAAAAAGAATTTCCATTTAGTATATTTACAGACCACAGGACAGTTTTCCACTTTGCCTCAGCTCATCATAAATAAGCTTGGGCCCAGAGAAGACGGCAGTGTTTCTGGATCTTGTTTATATATGGTTTCTTCTTTTCATGGTAGAGTTTTAACTTGCGATGTACTGAGTTCACAGACAGTGGTTTTCAAAAGTGTTCCTGAGCCCACGCAGTGATGTCCACTACAGAATCGTGTCTGTTTTTAATGCAGTGCTGCCTGAGGGCCCAAAGATTACAGCCATCCAATACTGGTTTTTGGGCCTTTCCCTTGCGTACAGAGATTTCTCTGGATTCTCTGAATCTTTTAATGCTATTATGTACCATGGATGATTAGATCCCCAAACTCTCTGCAATTTTATATTGAGAAACATTATTCTTTAATTGTTGCACTATTACACAGTGTTCCAACTTTCAACTTGATTCAAAATACATTTCAGGTATCAAAATGTATTTAAAAATCTATAAATTCATTTAATTTTTGTCCAAATGTATTTCACTGACAAACATGGTCTCATTACAATATGTATTTTGTGTGGAAAATACATTACCGAATGCATTTTTCACAATAAAAATTACTGGATATGACTGGTCACCCCCCTGAGCCTGGTTCCTCTCTAGGTTTCTTCCTAAATTTTGGCCTTTAGGGAGTTTTTCCTAGCCATTGAAATTCTACACTGTTGTTGTTTGCTCCTTGGGGTTTCAGGCTGGGTATTTTTGTAAAAGCACTTTGTGACAACTGCTGATGTAAAAGGGCTTTATAAATACATATGATTGATTGATTTACCTTGTGATCCAGTTATGTTCGAGTGACCTTTCTCATAGGCTAGTGTATGTTCTAGTAATGTAAGCAAACATTACCCATCTAGTTTTCTAACAGGATTAATTTTTGCATAAAATGGTAGGTTAGAATGGTGGATCATTTGATAACAGACAAAAATGCTACCATTAAGGCATATTTTATTATTAATTGAATAATTTTGTGTAGACATTCTTGCTATTTAATGATAAATGACTTGTACAGAACTATAAAAACGTGTATTTCACCTTGAGGTGTACATGCTTAGTATACTGCATGAAACAATGTTCACAGTCCAAAATGACATTAATGTAAGGCTTGTTATATTTGATATCACTTCACAGCAGACCTGAATATACAACCACACTTTCAAAATGTTAATTACTGACATATTGATAACATCACTTTTAGCTGTTTAAATACATTCTAGCAATACATTTACAAAATGCGTTTCATCTTACAGTCAGCAAGATATTCTTACGTACGTACTGCAGTGACCTTGGTAAAACCACTACTAGCTTATCCTTGTTTGGAGCTGAGCGCCAGACAGGAGAGCAGAAAGTTGCGTGTTCGTATTACAGCCATGCATTTATAGTAATACGTTTTTTCGAAATATATTTAAGGAATCCAATTGCAACACTTTGACATAAATTTATCAAATGAATAGAAATAATATATTTAAAATACATATATTTTCCGTATGGGTAGCTTGTCAATAATGAGAGAAGTCCAACAAATTGAATTGGCAATCTATAAGATCAGTTACTTGTGCTGATCTTATAGTTGTGCTAGCTAATGCAAACATGGCATTTGTCATTGCAACAATACAGTACTACACACATGTTAACCAACACAATATATTTGCTTTCTGCTGCTGTTTTTAAAAAAACTTGTCTATGGATGCAGAATCGCAAAGATCACAAGGTTAATATTGCAGCGCCAACAAGCTTAGGTTACTAGACGCTTTTTAGAAGGAAGACAATGCCGGGAGCGAGGAGCAACAAGTGCATGAGATATCACACGCTCGGTCGACAGAAAGACATATTTGATAGCATGCGCACTTTCGACAGGCACACTGAATTCGCACGGTCACTGAATTCTCCGTAACACCGGTAGAGAGGGACAGCTTTTTTAGAATTGCAGTTGATTTTCACTTTCAAAAAAATGTCATATACAAATGTCATATATCATATGATTATGGCTATAGTCTCCATACAACCTTCTGCCATTCATCTTCACATTCATATTTTATTCAGGGACTACTGAGGAGGTTACAGCCCTCATAGAATGGAGGGGGGCAAATGAAACCCTCTTCACTGGGAAGAGGAATTCATCAAAAACTGGATGGGAGTGAGTAGAGATTATAAAGATTATAATTTTGGCAAATATTACAGGTTCACTTAAATACAAAAAGGAGTTCACCTGCCCACTTTTTCTCTGCTGGGCTGGCTCTCTGCCTGATAGGGGCAGAGGAGGAGGCACCTGCATTGGATGTAATGTTTGCAGCAACTACCATGGGAGGATTAATAGAGTGCTGCCCCCGAAGTGCTGCATCCATTGTGGCGTACCACTGCCAGGTGGCAGCAGTGACCCCTCCTGCCTCCACCCATTTCTACCAATTTTTTTTGTTTGTTTGTCTGTTATAGGGTACTCTGCCTGATTCACAAATAATGTACTGATAATACTAAACACAGTGAGCTCAGTGGTTGATTGTCATTGCTATACTGTGTAATTTGTGGTCCAAGATGATTTGAATCTTTTAAAACAGTTTTGATTCAGCCTGTGGAATTGGAAACAAGCAGTTGCCAATAGCAAACACCAGTAAGGCATTTACTTCATGAGATCTTTGGGGTTTCCGTTAAGGTTTTCAACTTAAGTAAAATGGTTTGGTGCCAACATGATGTAGCCTTGCCATCCTCCGTCTCATTCTGGACCTCTGGATCAGATGCCTTTGCTCAGCTGCCTCCTATATATAGTGGATGTAATGTATATTAGTGGATGTAATATTATATCTAATCGGTTGTCTTGTCTCTTTTACCTCTGCTTTTTTCCGCTGGTAGCTCGTTAATGTGCTTGTGAAATTCACGAGGTACCAGCAGGAAAAACCTAAGCAAAAAAATAGGCAACCGATTGAATAGATATGAGGTACACAAATAATCTCTAAATATAGGAGGTACAGACAAGGCAATTCACACGGGAGCGTCATAACACTTTACGTTAAATAGCATTACGCAGCCTATGAAATTAGTGAAATGACAAACACTCTTTTTGAGTTTGTCTTTAACTTCATGAAGTAGGACCCTACATTTAACAAAAATGTAATACACAAACACAATACAACAAAAGTGTATAAAATGTTACGCGGATAATGCCCGTGTTTTGTTTTCATGTCACTGCTTAAATGATCTGAGCCCAGGGTATTGCGCATAGCCAAGCACACATGCATCTCAATCCAGTTAGGCGCGTTCTCTGTCCTCGCGATCTTGCAAGGACACTTGGCAAGAACGTTCTTCTCAAGGACAAAAATACGTTCTTGGCGTACTTGGAATTGATAAACAGCCATTAGCTACATAGCCAGCTCCTACGACACTATTACTAGTTGTAGCTACATCAGCTCCTATATTACTTATAGAGCAATTTCGATTTAATTATTGTGTATCCTACCTGTGTGGATTGATGTCATGCTACTACTATACTACTACTACGTAGCTGTGCTAGCTAGCTAGTGTGACACCTGCGCCATCTGTTTCCAGTGCTCCCCCTGCAGGAGGCAGGCTTCAGCACTCTACGTCACCGGCCTTCTGACACCTCCGCCCATTTCATCAACTCATCACACCTGTTGTCTCGTTTAGCGCACCTGATCATCATCCAGTCATTTCCCCCAATATATATGTTCCCTCTGCTCCCTTTGTCTTTGTGTGTTATTGTCTCGCTTTTACGAGGACAGTGCAGCTCATTCAATGAATACCTTGCACAGAACGACTCCGCAGTCTGCTCCTCATTCTTCATACGCCAGAGCTGACAGAATAACACACCGCCTAAAGAGGAAAAGAATGGAGCACGGAGTCGAGAAAGAGACCGGTGTTGCGGAGGCTGTTAAGGAACACTCCACCATGCTGGCCAACCTAGGCGTCGCGATGGAGGGCGTCCTACAAGCTGTTCGGCGCCTAGAGTTGGCCCAGTCCACTCCCGCAGCACCGGTCGTATCACCGCCTCCCCAGCCTACATCCACTGGAGTGGGGGCGATGCACATTCCGCTTCCTTGGAACTATGACGGGGCGGCGGACCGCTGTCAGGGTTTTCTCCTGCAAGCGATTCATCCTGCGCCGACTGACGCCCAGAAGATCTCCTCGCTCGTCTCCTGCCTGTCCGGCAAAGCCCTGAAGTGGGCCACCACCATATGGAACACCGAGGGGCCCATCCAGGGCAGCTACGCCGAGTTTGTTCGCCACTTCCGGGTCGTGTTCGACCATCCTCACGAAGGAAGAGAGGCGGGCGAACGGCTGTTCCATCTACGGCAGGGGACGAGATCGGCGCAGGAGTTCGCACTGGAGTTCCGAACCCTGGCAGCGGGTTCTGGGTGGAACGACCGGGCCCTTTTCGACCACTACTGCTGTAGCCTTCGGGAGGACGTCCGAAGGGAGCTGGCGTGTCGGGACGTGAATCTCTCATTTGAACAACTGGTGGAGACTTCGATCTGTCTCGACAACATGCTGGCAGCCCGAGGACGTCCTGGCGACAGCCCGTTCGTTCCACCCCACCACCTGGACACCGCTGTCCCTATGGACCTGGGGACGGCTGCACTCCCGGGCAGAGGGCAAGGAGGAGGAGATCGGAGGGGTTCAGCAAAGCGTTGGGGCAGTTCCACTGCTCCGCGCTACACCTCCTCCGGCTCCAGAGGTGAAAGGCACGGCGCTTCCGCATCACCCCAGGTAGCTCATGCCCATTCACCATTCGCCTTTCCACTCACTCTCTGCACCGTCCCTGTTGAGTTCCCCGGTTTTCCGTTGCTTTCCCAGTGTAAGGCGCTGGTAGATTCAGGCGCGGCTGGGAATTTCATCGACAGGGCTTTCGCATTACGCGCACGTATTCCCCTTCAGCTCCTCACCAGCCCCCTGCCTGTGAGAGCGTTGGATAACCGGCCACTAGGGTCGGGCTTTGTTAGTGAGTGTACTATCCCGCTCCTTATGGTCACCTGCAACCAACACTGCGAAACCCTTTCGTTTCACGTTATTGATTCCCCCACGTTCCCCTGGCTGTCTCTCCATGACCCCATAATTTCCTGGTCTAGTCAGGTCCTTTCGGAGTGGTCGCGGAAGTGCCAAGGTAGGTGTTTCGGTGTTTCCGTGGGTTCGACCACGGTGGAAAGTCCGGAGAGTGCTTCCGCCGTGCCAATTCCTCCCGAATACAGGGACTAGGCCGAGGTCTTTTCCAAGGCCACTGTATTACCGCCTCATAGGCCGGGGGATTGCGCGATAAACCTCTTAGAAGGGACCGCACTCCCTAAGAGTCGCGTGTATCCACTGTCCCGCACCGAGACTGCGGCGATGTCCGCGTATGTTGAGGAAGCGTTAGGACAGGGATACATTAGGCCCTCCAAGTCACAGGTCTCCTCGAGTTTCTTTTTTGTGAAAAAGAAGGATGGTGGTTTGCACCCGTGCATCGATTACAGGGCGCTGAACAAGATCACCATCCTGTTCAGCTATCCTCTTCCCTTAATCTCTGCGGAGGTCGAGAGGATGCAAGGGGCCCGCTTTTTTACAAAATTGGACCTCAGGAGTGCCTATAACCTGGTGCGTATCCGGGAAGGGGACGAATGGAAAACAGCCTTCAGTACCACCTCTGGACATTATGAATATTTGGTGATGCCGTACGGTTTGATGAATGCTCCAGCAGTCTTTCAATCTTTCATCAACGACGTTTCATCAACAACATGTTGTCAGGGACATGTTGTGCGAAGGGGTAGTGGTGTATATTGACAACATCTTGATTTACACGGCTACCCGTGTGGAGCATGTCTCGTTGGTGCGTAAAGTGCTTGCTAGATTGTTGGAGCATGACCTGTACGTGAAGGCCGAGAAGTGTCTGTTTTTCCAGTCGTCCGTGTCCTTCCTGGGGTACCGTTTCTCTCGCACGGGTGTGGCTATGGAGGAGCATCACATTGATGCCGTGCGTAATTGGCCGACTCCAACCACGGTAAAGGTGGTGCAACGATTTTTAGGCTTTTCTAATTATTACCGGAGGTTTATCCGGGGCTTTAGCCAGGTCGTGGCTCCGATCACCTCCCTCCTGAGGGGTGGGGCGACTCTGTTACGGTGGACCACGGAGGCGGAGCGGGCGTTTGTGGAACTGAAACACCGTTTCACCACTGCTCCGGTCCTGGCCCATCCCGACCCATCGCTCCAGTTCATTGTGGAGGTGGACGCGTCTGAATGTGGTCTTGGGGCCGTCCTCTCCCAACGAACGGGGAGTTGGAACACGCTCCGCCCCTGCGCTTTCTTCTCCCAGAAGCTCAGTGCGGTGGAGCGTATTTAAGATGTGGGTGATCGTGAGCTGTTGGCCGTGGTTAGAGCCCTGTCGTTGTGGCGGCACTGGTTAGAGGGGGCCAAGCACCCTTTCCTCATCTGGACTGACCACCATAACCTGGAGTACATGCGGGCAGCGAGGAGGCTGACCCCTCGCCAGGCCAGGTGGGCTATGTTCTTCTCCCGGTTTGTTTTCACTCTCACTTACAGGCCGGGAAGCAAGAACGTCAGGGCCGACGCGCTGTCTCGCCAGCATGACACGGAGGAGCGGCCAGTGGATGACGCTCCCGTACTGCCGGCGTCATGTATCGTGGCGCCGGTTGTGTGGGAATTGGACGCGGACATCGTTTGTGCGCAGCGTGACGAGCCCTCTCTGCCCGCATGCCCTGAGGGCCGCACGTATGTGCCGACGTCTGTCCGTGACCGGCTCATTTACTGGGCCCAA